>VZDJ01000347.1:0-22978 GCA_008694505.1 Cyanoderma ruficeps
ACTCCTGGCAAGGACTCTCAGTTTTGCCATCTCTCTTTGAGCAGTGAGAGGTTTTATTGTTTCGTTTCATACTGCTCATTCCTTATGCTTGTGGGCAGTTTGTTAAATAAATAGTTTTTTCCAGTTTTCTCCGAGGAAGTTCTTTTCTCGGACCGGCTGGTAGGGAGTGGCTGTTTGGATTTGCTCTCCAGAGGAACCCCATTCAGAGGTTTCCCTCCCAAATTTGCCCTAAACCAGGACAATCACTTTCATCTTCTTCTCCGTTCAAGCTTCTCATGAGATCACAACTACTTTAATATCTACTTGCTTCAGCATGAATGCCTTTGCTCATATCTGTAATTTGAATATTCTATCTCCCCATACTGTTTTCATTAATTAAAGGGATTTTCTAGTGTATTAACAGTCTATCACCATGGCCTTGCAAAAGAATTTTAGCCTAAGGCATCTCTTCATTGTCCTCTCATCTGGGATTTAACTCCTTCTTCACTGACCTTGGTGTCTTCATGTTGTTACTCTACATGTTTTTACTGTCTTTTTCTCTCACTTGAGTGAGGATCAGTGCTTTGCAAGTTTCATCTGTGCAATAAAAGAGTTAATGTCTTGCCTGGGGCCTGCAGAGGTAATGATGGTTGGCGGTGCCAAAGCAGTCACAATGATGGATTTCAGGCTGGGCTGGGGCTGTGTCAGGATCTCAGGGCTCAACCTGGCCGTGCTGTAGCAGAGGCAGGGCCTTGTCTGGCCTGGCCCTGCCAGGGCGGCGCTGGGGGGGGAGGCGGAACAGGCCTGACAGCAGCTTGTTAGCACTTCTAGGGCCCGGCCTGGCCGGGGCCTGGCGGACTCCCCAGGAAGGGACCTGGCCCCTCAGCAGGGCCTGCCTGGCCCAGCCACACAGAGAGGGCTGGGCTGTCCTCTTACCTGTTCCCAGGCCGGAAGAAAATAGAGTTTTCCCAGGGTTTGTCTAAAAATGTGAATCTCACAGAGGCATATTCAGCTCTTTAATTGGTTTAACAGATTGTTAATATTCAAACTAGCTACTGATTTGTTTTTTCAGGCACTGAGGAAGTTGTTAGCAGCTTCTTTTAGAAAAATCACTTCTATGGGTGGCTTCTTCTCTCCTCACTAAATGTCAATCAATGCAAAACCAGCACACCAGGCCAACGAATCCACACAGTCCAAAAGATGCGGTTTTCCCTGGCCTCTACCTGGCTAGAGGCAGGCCCCCTCTAGTCCTTCCCTCACATGGCATATATTCTAGAGGTTCCTTCAAGGGGATCGTACATGTCATCTTCTCTTCCATCATGTCTGGCAGCTTGGCTATGGGCTACTGGAGCTACTTAATTTCTGGTGGAACTTCCTCTCTGAGTCTTGCCCTCCTTCAATTCATGCACCCTTTGTGCCAGAACAGTGGTGGGTTTTCCATTCCACCTCCTCATATTTTCCCCACAGTCACACAGGAAGAACCACAGCTCAGCTCGTGGGGTATACCCTCTCTCCCTACCTGGGGGATGTCTGCGTCTGGTAACAGAACCTCTGGTCTGTACCAGCGAGATTTGGAGAAGGTCCTCTTTAAGCTCCTTCTTGTTTCTGGTGATTCTCCTCCATCCTATCTTCCATTTTTTATATGTGCTTTGACAGACGCGTTTCCACAGCTGAGATTTTTGCATGTGTCGGGCTGTGCACAGTGTCTGCATACGCCCAGAGCCTCCTCACCATTATATTCACTGTCTCATCCCCCTCATTCCAGTTCATCATTGCTAAAGCAGGGGCATATTCTTGTTGCCTAAGTTGTGCAAGTTTTAGCCACATCACTGGTGAACATTTTACTATGTCTGGGCTCCTAATTGTTTGGTCGTCTAAGAAAATGATCTCTATCACCGCCAGTTCTGTCAAGCATTGAATCCCTTGTTCTATCGTCTTCCAAAACCTTTGCTGCACCTGGGGATCTTGGCACAGGTATCTTTCCTTCACGCTTCTTAAGAGCCATGTTCAGTGACTGAGAGCTTTTGCCCCCTTGTCATCCCTTGGTCAATACCCACATTATGTGACAGAGATCCCAAATGCCTCGCTTTAGTGCCATCCAGTATTATACTGTCGCCTGTGGCGTTCCAGATTCGGACCAACCAACTTAATATAGATTCATCAGGCTGTCGGGTGTAATCCTTTCTTAGGCTTCGAAGGCTTTCTATGGACAGAGACTCAGTAATGATTTCTGGTTCGGATTCCTCTGCTGGCTATGAGGATCCTGGCTCCCCATCATCCAGTGGGCAAATGGATTTGGTTTTTTGTTTCCTTCTCTGGACAGGGGCAATTGCTATTGGCTTAGGCTCTCTGCCTGGTTTAGCTGCAGCCTGAGTGACTGGGATGTCTGCTGATTCATCTTCCTGTCCTACAGGAATCCTGCCAGCTGTATCTGCTGTCCTACAGTATCTAGCAGTGTGCAGTAACCATTAGTCAGGGCCCGGCACATTGCAATGACCTTCTTCTCATTAGAGTTGTCATTGCAATTTTCTTTCAGATATTTCCCCACCTCAGTTGGATTCTGATTTTGTTCAGGGGGGAAGTTCCAAGCTATCATGTCAGAGAATTCCTTCACGGTTTGGCCTATTTCTTCCTACACCCCACACCACTCAGGATTTTCCATGACTGGGGCAGATGTCTGGACAGCCTCTCTGGAAATCAGCCCTGATTCTAGACAAGCTGCAGAACATATAGAGGAAACCTACCAGATGAAACACCAGGATGGTGGTATCTTTACCATCCAGGGGAAACTGAACATTCTCAAAAGGTGACGTCCCAGATCTGAAGGGGAAGAAGGAGGTAAAGGTCTGGGAAACATCATCCCCTACTTTTCCCCTAACAGACTGGGTTTAATTACTAATAAATCCCCAAAGAAGGCTACCGAGACCAGGATGGAAAAACAACAGACCATACACATCCTCAATAGCTCCCAGTACCCCTTCTAAACATCCATAAATTATTAGCACTGAATATATCAATATGGCAATCGTAATTCATGTCCCTGATTTGTAAAAGGTATATGCCAGGGACAAAATTGCCCCTATATATAGATAGGTAAAGATGCCTAGGTGCCAGGGAGCCATTATTAAAGCAAGCAGCATGGTGGCTCTAATGGGTTTTAAGTTCTAAACCAGGCAGAAACACCAATTTATGTAGTGGTTTCACATTCGCCAAAGTCTGTTTGCTAAATTTAGTGTAGAGTGGTCCTAGTGTTTACTCTCTTTTTCTCCTGTGAAGTAGGATTAGTATGGGTTTTACCCACATCTTTGAGGGTCCAGCCCGGCAGAGAAGTGGCAAAAATCAATTAGCGAGACTGCATGATTGAGTGTCTTGAAAAATGAAAAAGGTTTTAATAAGGAAAGAAAATAATACAAAAACAAAGGCAAAGCTGAGCACAGTATAGAGACAAGTCTCCTACTTGCTACAACACCTCAAAAAGCCTGGAACTTCTTTGTTCTCTCTCTTTAGTACTTAACAGTTTAGGTGGGCTTTTTGGCTCTTGGCCCAATGAAATGAACAATAGGCTTTGAGTTACACTCTTGGAGCCCAATCTATGCTCCTGTGCTGGCATTGAGCCAATTACAATGAGAAAAACACAGAACTTTCTAGTTAAACTTCCTAAAATGTCTAAAGGTAAATTGAAACTCTTTCCCTATTTGGAAGCACCTGCTGGAGGTGTGGGGTGCATTACCACAGATTAGGAGAGGCAAAGCAGGCTCAAGCTGAAAGAAAACAAATAGATTTATTAACACACACCAAAAGAAAGAAAAAATGAAAATCAAAATGAAAACTTTTAAAACACTCCTCCTCCCCACTAACAATTTACTTTCTCACATACAACATAAAAGAGACAAAACCTGTAATTTTTAGTTAGTTTTACCATTTAAAATAGTCTTTCATCAGTTCTTTGGGGAGAGGAGTGTCTCTTAGAGTCCTATGGAGACTTCAGTACAAGAGGAACAGTCCTCTAGTGGCTTCCATGCCACAAATCTGCAGCGGCTTGAAAGGAACCTCTGCAAACTGTGAAATTCTACCCATTAGCAGCTTTCCTAACACTGCATATGGACCATATCTGCTTATTAGGGGTACTGTTTAAGGATGCCTCCTCTAGTATAAAACAAAGATTCTCTTCTTCTATCTCCAAAATCATCTTCATCTCAAAAAAACTAAAAATCTCCTTTTCCTTAGGAGCAAAGAGCTTCATATCACTTTTAACTAGAACCTTACGTCCCCCCCAACAGCATTCATATGTTACAGGAAAAAAATAGTCCATTGTCCATAGTGTACTAGAGACGTCCAGCCAAATTAAGCCACTCCTCATCCTTTGTTCCAAATAGTCTTTTCACTCTCTTCAATGACTTCAATTCCATGCTGTGTCTTTTTATAGTTCAATCACTTTGTCTCTTCTCACTCCGGGAAGGGCTAGTGCTGTGGAAGTTCTATCTGCTGGCAGGAAAGAGTTAAAACTTGCCCAGGTCTACGGTGGTCATGTGATCTCTGCGTGGCAGCCACTAAGATTTCAAAGCCATGACGGTAGGGGAGGCTGGTAGATACCTTCTTTTCCACCCCCCCACCCCCCCCCCATCTCGTGGCTGCCAGGGTGAACTTAAAAGTCGTTAGATATTAGCAGCCGGTGCTTTCCTCCCCTCCCCCACTGCTAGCTGTTATCGGGCTCAGCTATGGCCAGGCCCCCTCTCCTGTGGCCCCTAGCAGGTGGCCAGCCCTGAGCTTCAGCTTCCCCTCTCCCCCCCCCCAGCAGCCAGGGGAAAAGGGGGCTCAGCTGGCCGCCCCACCCCATGGGCAGTGGCCAGGCCCTGGGGCAACGGGGCATAAGCCGGCCCCTTTTTGTTGTCCACAATGTTACCTGCTGACTCACCAGGAGAAAAGATGGCAGCTCAAACCCAGGCTCAGCTTTATATAGGTATTACCAAAAGTCGCATTCAGTTTTCTCAGTGGTCAAACTACATGCCAATAGCCAAGGACCCTGATAGGTCCTTGTCCTTTCCAAGCAATTCAAAGGGTCCTGACAGGGCAATATTTCATATTCCTCTTCAACTAAAACCCAAACTGTGTTAACCCATACAAAGTGTTTCAAACCAGAATGTAATTTTTTTTCCCCTTTCTCTTGCCCTTCAAGTTAGGCACCAAATTTTGTCTCTGTTTTGAGACAAGTTTAGGAGAAAACTTTCTGGAATGAGTGTTTCCTCTAAAGAAAAGGGTTTCAGCAATCCCTTTTGTCCAATGAGAAAATTAATACTAGTGGATGAAAGTGAAAAAACCCACAACTGTTTATTGACAAAGTGCTTGCACAGCACAGAAAAAAAAAAGAATAAATGCTAGATATTGAATTGTCATAACCTTAAACCCCCCCCCCCCATGCCCACTCACAGCAGAACAAAAAATTCCAAAATTCCGGGGGAAGAAACAAAACAGCTGGCCATGTGGCAGAGAGGAACAAAATGGCACTCGGCTTCTGTCCCAGGGAAGAAAAAAACCAAAGGTTCACGCAACAGCTCAAAACAAACAGATGGGAACTTGGTGAATCTCTGATGTTGGTCTTCTCTCCACAGCAGATGGACCTGGTGTATTTAGGGTCCTTTCTTTCATTGGGTTGACTTTTTCCGAGGTCTGGCTGAGATAGGGTATCCCTGCGGCTCCCCCACCAGTTCTGGCCGATCAGCTCCCATTGATTGTCTGATCTTCAACCAAAACGAAGCTGAACAGTTCAAGGAAAAAAAACAAACCAAAAGCTGCCAAAGAATTGCTGTCACAGCCTTCAAGACCAGGGAAAATGAAAAAAAAAAAGCTTCTTGCCTGAGGTAACAAAAAAACAAGCTAGCTAAGCAACAAAGTAACGCTGGTCCGCACCACACTGAGCACGCCCAGGAATGAGGCTTTTGAGAAAGCCTGTGCCAGAGCCCCAAGGCTCCCTTGCCTCCCCTGGACCCACCTTAAAGCTACAGCAACCATTTCTGGACATAGAGCAGACAATTAGGGAATAGAGAATCATCATAAAATCACCCCAAGACACTCATCCTTCCCTGAAACTGGAAAAATAGAGAACACTACTTGTGCTCCTGATCCTTCAATCAGTTGTCCCAAGGCCTTGAAGTCTCTTTTGAATGTCCTTGGACTTCTTATTGCAACTTAATCTCTACCTATATGAAAAAGCAATAATGGATAATAATCTGAGGGCTGTACCAGGGGTAGGAAGTTTCCTTACCATGTCTTAAACTGGGCCCTGAGAAGGCAGCATACTTTCCTTAAGAAATTAGAATTTCTGTCCCCCTCAGAAGAGAATCTCTTCTGATAAGATCTCATCTTTTTTTTCTTTATGGAAGTGGTTTTGACACAATTCATAGGTTGACTTAACCTTGATGACATGTCTAACCTAGATAAACTACTGTCCTCATCATTGTTCAGTTCCACCTTTCAGTCCTCCTATTGTTTGGTGAGGTAGTCATGGAGGAGACATGCCTGCTGTGCCAGGCAGGAACATGTTGCAATTCCCCATATCCCTTAAAACACTGCATTCTGCCAGGTGGAGTGAGGATAGGGAATCCTCTGTATCATATGTCCTGTCTTTCTGATAGGCCTGTTCCAGGGAAGGTAGGGTGCAATTCCTGTAGTCTATCTCTCAGACTCCTACTCTTCAACCTACTCACTTCCTGTTGGAGCTCTGCTACTAAACTGGGGAGTTCCTCTATCTTGGTGCATCTCCCAGATGTGTTTTCACTACTGTTGTCTGGCATAAGAGTAGGGCACATCCTGCAGCCTGACACTTGGGTAACAGTGTATTCCCATCAGAGCTGTGTCAGTCAAGGCAGGTGCAGTGTTAAGAGAAGCTGTGGCCTTCAGACAGGCAGATACCATTGCTCCCTAGTCAGGGCAGTGGTGTTACAGTGCCATTCCATGCCAACTACCATCCTGTTTGCCTGCCCTAATCACTAGGGCTCCCTAGAAGCTTTTTGTAAGTGTGTGGGCTTGGCTGCTGTTTCCCCTAGTCCTGCTTGGGTCTTGTCAGCTGCTTTCAGACAAGGTGTGAGCTCCTAGCGCCTCTTTCCTCTCCCCTGAGGTTTCCTCTCCCCGTTTCAGGAACCCCCCCCAGTGCACATGGGCAAGAGAACTCAGCTGCAGATTGTTCTGTCACTGGAGCTGCTCATCTTGGTGACCACAGACCACGTATTTTAATTTGATTGTGAAGAGATGAGTTATTACTCTCTAATTTGCATCTGTTACTTATTCTAATTAAAATCTGTTATCTTTCTTGTGTATATGTTGAATAGAAAGTAATTGTGGCCTAATGTCTTCAAGAGTGCATCTTTATTTACAATGGATATGTTCTCTTTAACTGTTTTATATTTACATTAAAATGTTGTTCCTGCTTTGTCTAGTAATTTAATGGAAGTCAATATTTCCATGCTTTTCCTGCTAAATACTGAAACAGGATAGAGCCAGTTGTAGAATCCCTCTCTCAGGGGCTGCTTCACCAGCTAGCTCGCTCCCGGGCTTCTACAAGGGAGAGGTCCTTTAGCACCGAGCCTCAGGCCAAAATGTGGAAGACGGCATAGAAGAAAAGCTGCTCTTGCTGGGTTTTAGATGGTTTATTCCTCCAGGAAACCTCTCAAGGGCAGATGGACGGCGCAGGGATGCAGAGGGTCCCGGAGCCCAGGTGCAAGAGCGGAGCCCAGGTGCAAGAGTGTGACCACCCCTCTGGGCTCACCTTAAGTACCCAGGGGCATCTCTGGGGCAGAAAAGGGCTCAGGACCAATTGCCAGTAAGGTACATTTAAAAGACAATGAATGTAGGTGGCACCTAGTTACCTTGACAAATCCTAGGGCTTTTTTCCCCAGAATCTTCTAGCTCTTGCAGAGTGATTGACACCAGGGAAGTTCAAGGGCACACCACCAGGGGGTTTGGAATGGGGGGGTAGGGACAAACCATTACAAACATGTATCAAATTGTACAGTACATTGGAAAATCCGAATCACGCACTGCTACAGCCAGTCTTGGATAAGACTGACAAAGGAAGCAAGTTAGTGAAAATTTTATCTCAGACTGATGTTCTTTAAATGCTATTTCTGAGGTCTTTTCATAACCCTGAAGTCTTGTGTATCCTGTGTAAGCCAAATGTGAAATCTCCAATGTTATTTTTGCCTGTTCCTAATATTATTTGGGAGTCAAATGGAAAAGTCTTCACTGTTCAAAGAGAAAGCAAGTTGTTATTTCTACTTATGTAAAGCTGCTCATTTTTAAATTTTGGGTATCCAGGTTATCTTATTGGATTTCACACCTTAGTTTTGTTTGTAATTTTAAAATTAATCCCAGTGTGAGGTGATATTTGAACCCTAATATTATTTAGCATTAGTGTCCTTTTCTGGACATCAGATCAGATGTTCATCTTAGTCTGATAAATACTTAGCTCCTCATATCTGTTTTTATTAGAGATTAACCAAATGTTATAGCATAAGAATAAATTATATTTGGGAAGATGAGAATAAATATTTGACTATATATATATTTAATAGTTTAATATTAGGCATGCTGCATATAAAATTCTTGTATGATAACATCTCTGAAATTTTCAGCTATGATAGAGGTGAAAAGTGTGTGGTATACCAGAATAGTGACTCCAATGTGTTTAAGCAAAACAAGCTTTTCTCTTTAAGTCATGGGACTTTTAAGCATCTCTTGATTGATCCATTGTCCTGGTTTAGGGCAAATTTTGGGAGGGAACCTCCGAATGGGGTCCTGCGGTGGTCCAGTGTTTCTCTCAGGATGCGCATCCCGTTTCCAGGCTAGCTCTGGCACCGAGGCCGCAGTGAAGGTCTGGGATATGTTCCCGATCCTGTGGGTTCTTGCCTTCGGCAGAAGCGTGAACAGTGGCGAGGAATAAGGGAGGACTCTTGTGAGAAGTTCAAGTGGGGTTTATTAAGCCCATGTGAGACTTGTACACACCCAGAGAGAGAGCCCACAAAAGTGAGTTTTCTCTCTGTACAGCACCTTAAGTATGGGGGTGGGGAAATGGGAAGAGGACAGCTTGGAACCAATCCAGAAGGTGAAGGGAGTGACCCAGAACATAAAAGACAGTCAATAGACCCAATCAATACATCAAGGGGAGGTGGAACCGGGTACCCTGCCAATCACTCAACGTGCTCACTAGAACCTTCTAGACATCAGGGCGAGGNAAACACAACAGGGTCCCTCTACAAAGCCAATTCAAGTGGCCCCTCCCCCAAACAGTTCGGGAAAAATTTTCCTTAGAAAAAGTGGAAAAAACTGTTCAAAAAGCAAAGTGTTCATAAGCATAAAAAATGAATAATATTAAACAATAAAACCTCTGGCCATTCTGAAGAGAGATGGCAAAATTGAGGAAGTCCTTGCCGTGGGTTGTAGCTCAGCTCGCTCACTCTTTTATCAGTCTTTCCGCCACTGGAAAATGCTGTCCTGGGCCCCATTGGGCTGCGAGTGTTAGCTCCAGGTGCTTTTCTGGGTTTTTCAGTCCAGAACAGGTTTAAACAGTTCCAAGAAAAAGAAAAAAAAAACACAGTCCAGGGAAATTCTCTGCCTCAGCTAGCTAAAAACTAACTAAAAAAGCAAAGGCGAGCTCTCACTTGCTGTCCATCTGCAGACAACACAGTCGAGGAACAGAATGCGGGGGAGTGAGTGCAATTTCTGAAAACAAACTCCGTGCTTCTTTTTCCCCCCTCCTTCACTCTTGGAACCAGCCCCAAAGGTGCAGAACTCATTTCTGGGCTAAACAGACGAATGGGGATACAAACATCATAAAGTCATCCTAGGACATCCATAAATTCAAAATGCTTACCAGTAGAAATTGAGTAATATTACTGAGAAGAGAATACTGTATAAAATGCCTTTAGGAGTGACGTTTGATCATTTAAAGTTGCGATGAGTCATAAAATCTTTAGGCTTTTAGCTTAATGCTACCCTTTAGCAGAATACCGTTGCATTAAAAAGCAAGCATGTTTTATCCACAAGTGTCTTGGTTTGAAGACAATTTTACAGGGACGCTCTAAAATGAGTTACCTCCCCATAGTTTTAACCAATCCCTTTCCACCAATGAGGGGAAACGCATATGAGTAGATATAAATGAAAAAACAACAATTTACTGACAAGCGAAACAGCAACACGCAAAAAAAAAAAAAAAGCAGTGAATAATCACTAGATACAAAATTGCTAAATCTCAGAGATTCCCCAGGAACAAAGTGATGCCTGAAAGATAGGCTGGAAATAAAACCCCATAGACTGGTGTATATAGAGCAGGTATTTGTTTATTGCAGTGCTGGAGGTGAGGGGGATTTCTCCTCCTAACTCACTCACCTTTGTCAAGTGCTGTGGTATATTTATACCATAAGTATTGCTTAGTGTTACTATGTCATTATAACATCATCATATACGCGCTGTAACTGATTTACATAGTATGATCTCATGGCTATAAATAGTTCTTTTGCACTGCACTTGCGTCTCCCTGTCTCGGGTTTCGTAACCAAAAAAAATGTTTATTCCATCTGTTGAAACCCGGTTGGGGAGATTTTTCTTTATCTGTTGTAACTCCAGAAGGGAGAGGCTAACTGCCTTCTCTGATAACAAGCCAGCTGTTAAAACCGGGTGGAGCATTGTTTCTTATCTCTCTTCACTCTTCCACTACCCCCGTGGAAATATCTTCTGTAAATGGACCATTAAAGCTCACCAATGACATGACACATTACATCATCCTATTGTGAGATGCTCCACCCAGGGAGGAGGAGCCAAACCATTTTCATCCAGATAAAAAGGAGCCACAAGTGTCACCAGACATCCAGTGTTCCCACAGGACCCCCAAAGGAAGACTGGACCCATCTCTGGACCCTTTTCTCCACAGGATCATCTCTGCTTCACACAGGACCACATCTGCCACTCCAGGAGGGCTTACTTTAGGACTGTTTCCAACACCCTGACCAACAGGGCGTCAGGTTGTATTTCTGACCCTGTCAGGGTTTTCTAGGATTTCTTGTTTGTTTGTTTGCTTATTCTTTTGTACTACATTTGTATTTTTAATATCCCTAGTAAAGAACTGCTATACCTATTCCCAAAATCTTTGCCTGGTAGCCTTTTAATTGCAAATTTATAATAATTTGGAAAGGGGGAGGGGAAGGGGGCTTACTTTCCAAGGGAGACTCCAATTTTCCCTGGCAGATACCTGTCTATCTAAACCAAGACACTCCCCAATTCGAGGGTCATCGGGGGTCTTTGATGAAGGATTCCAAAGTCTTCTTTCCATCTGAACTTTTCAACTTCTTTGGAGCATGCGCAGTTACGGTGTTCTTTGGTCTGTCTGGTCCTAACAACCTAAATTCTTTATTTTATGTCTAATTGGCTTTAAATTTGCCAATTTTACATTAATACTATACTTATCTATGTCTAAAAATACCACCTGGTCAGGTTTTCCTTGTTTTTTTTTTTGTCTATTCAGCATTAAGCAACTAGTTAACTATATAGTAGCTGTTACATTGTATAGAAAGTTATTTATATCAGGTTATATAGGTACAAAAAGCTATGGTTCAGGTTATATAAGTATCAAAATTATGATTCAGGTTTGTCCTGGTTTAGGGGAAATTTTGGAGGAAACTTCCAAATGGGGTCCCTCTAGAAAGCAAATTCCAGTTGCCCCTCCCCCAACTGGTTCAGGAAAATATTTCCTTGGAGAAAAGTGGAGAAAACTGTTTATTTAACAAGCAAAGTATTCCCAAGCATAAAAAAAAGGAATGATATTAAGCAATAAAACCTCTCGCTGTTCTGAAGCAAATTCAGAAAGTCCTTTACGTGGAGTATAGCTCAGCTCACTCAGTCTCTTATCAGTCCCTCCTGTGCTGGAAAATGCCACGTCTTGGGCCCTGGTGGGCCACAGGCGTGAGCTCCTGGTGTTTTTCTGGGTTTTCAGTCCAGAGCAGGTTTGAACAGTTCAAAGAAATAATAAAAACCACAGTCCAGGGAACTTCTCTGCCTCAGCTAGCTAAAAACTAACTAAAAAGCAAAGGAGATCTCTGTCCTGCTGTCTGTCCGTGCTGCAGACAACACAGTCCGTGAAAAGGATGCAAGGGAGCAAGTGCAAGTTCTGAAAACAAATTGCATGCTTCCTCACTCCCCTCTTTTGTTCTCAGAACCAGTCTTAAAGGTGCAGAACTTAATATCCAGCATAAACAGAACAGACAAATGGGGATACAAGCATCATAAAGTCACCCCAAGACATTTCACCCCTTATCCCCAGATCATCAGCTTACTACCAAAACTAATATATATTTTAACTCTACACACACATACATTTATATATACATATATAAAAATATACATATATACAGTATACAGCTATATACAGACAGTGTGAGTGACATTCTGCAGTGATATTTACATATGGTTATTATCCAACAATCAGATCTCCCTGAGGTACACATCGTGTTCTATCTTTCTGCATTGTCTGCCATGTACAACCTGGTCCCTGAGCAAAGTCAACCCCACAAATGGGTTTGTCTGTACTCGAGGCAGAATTGATCCATACTGTCTTCCCTAACAAACCTCTCTCATGTACCACTGGGACTTTGTCTACTGTATGCAGAGCCTCACATTATAGGGCAGGGCCTGCTCGGTTGGTGGAGCCTCGGGTGTTAACTAACCAGGTGGCCTTTGCTAGATGCTGGTCCCAGTTTTTAAAAGATCCCCACCCAGTGCTTTCAAGGTGGTTTTTAACAGTCCACTGTATCTCTCCACTTTGTCTGCAGCTGGTGCATGGTAAGGGATATGTTATATCCACTCAATGCCGTGTTCCCTAGCCCAGGTGTTGATAAGGCTGTTCTTGAAATGAGTCCTGTTGTCTGACTCAATCCTCTCAGGGGTACCATGCCTCCAAAGGACTTGCTATTCTAGGCCTAGGATGGTGTTACGGGCCATAGCGTGAGGCACAGGGTAGGTTTCCAACCATTCAGTGGTGACTTCTACACTTGTGAATACATAGCACTTACCTTGGCATGTCTGGGGCAGTGTAATTATAGTCAATCTGCCAGGCTTCTCCATACCTATATTTGGACCACTGCCCACCATACCATAGGGGCTTCACTCGCTTGGCCTGCTTGATCGCGGCACACATCTCACAGTCATGGATGACCTGAGAAATACTGTCCATGGTTAGATCCACCCCTCAGTCTCATGCCCACTTATAGGTGGCATCTCTGCCCTGATGACCTGAGGCATCATGAGCCCATCGAGCTAGGAACAACTCTCCCTTGTGTTGCCAATCTAAGTCTATCTTTGACACCTCTATCTTTGCAGCCTGATCTACCTCCCTGTTATTTCAGTGCTCCTCATTAGCCTGAGTCTTGGGAACATGGGCATCTACGTTGCAGACTTTCACACATAGTTTCTCTACCTGGGTAGCAATGTCTTTCCACTCTTCAGCAGCCCAAATTGGTTTTCCCCTACGCTGCCAATTAGCCTTTTTCCACCTCTCTAGCCATCCCCACATAGCATTGGCTATCATTCATGAATCAGTGTAGAGGCAGAACTTTGACCACTTTCCTCTTTGAGCAATGTCCAGGGCCAATTGAATGGCTTTGAGTTCAGCAAGTTGACTTGATCCACCTTCTCCTTCTGTAGCTTGTGCGACCTGTCATATGGGGCTCCATACAGCTGCTTTCCACTTCTGGTTCATCCCTACGATGCGTCAAGAACCATCTGTAAAAAGAGCATAATGTGTTTCTTCTGCTGGCAGTTGTACAGTGGAGCTTCTTTAGCACGTGTCACTTGCTCTTGTTTGTCTTCATCAGTGAGACCAAAGTTTTCACCATCAGGCCAATTTGTAATTGTCTCCAAAATCCCCGGGCGATTCAGTTTTCCTGTATGGGTGTGCTGTGTGATGAGAGCAACCACTTATTCCATGTGGCATGGTGGGTAGAGGAAACCACTGCTTTGAACATCCACCCCAGCACTGGTAGTTGGGGTGCCAGGAGGAGTTGTGTTTCAGTGCCAATTACCTCTGAGGCAGCTTGGACTCCTTCATAGGCTGCTAAAATTTCCTTCTCTGTGGGAGTGTAGTTTGCTTTAGACCATCTATAGCTTCGACTCCAGAATCCTAGTAGTCAGCCTTGAGTCTCACCCGAAACCTTCTGCCAAAGGCTCCAGGACAGACCATGGCTCCCAGCTGCAGAGTAGAGCACGTTCTTCACATCTGATCCCATCCGGACTGGGCCAAGAGATACTGCATGAACAATCTCCTGCTTAATCTGGGCAAAGATGTGTTGCTGTTCAGGGCCCCAGTGGAAAGTGTTCTTTTTGCAGATAACCAGGTGGAGAGGGCTCAAAATCTGGCAGTACTCAGGAATATGGATTCTCCAAAAGCCTATGACACCTAGAGAAAGTGTGTGTTTCCTTCTTGTTGGTAGGTGGGGGACACTGCTGTGATCTTGTTGATGACATTGGTGCAAATCTGATGCCGTCTATCTTGCCACTTTACTCCCAGGAACTGCATTTCTGAAGCAGGTGCCTTAATTTTTGCTCTTCTTGATTGCCAAACTGGCTTTCAGGAGAATCTGGATGATCTTCTCTTCTTTCTCGAACACTTCTGCTGCAGTGTTCCCCCACACAATGATGTAATCAATGTACTGCAGATGTTCTCAAGCCTCACCCTTTTCTCTTGCAGTCTAGATTAGTCCATGACAGATGGTAGCAGTATGCTTCCACCCCTGGGGCAGTCGGTTCCAGGTGTACTGCACTCCATGTGAAGGCAAATTGAGGCCTGCATTCTGCTGCCAAAGGAATGGAGAAAAATGCATTGGCAATGTCAATAGTGGCGTACCACTTTGCTGCCTTGGACACCAGCTTGTAGTGGAGTTCCAACATGTCTGGAACAGCAGCAATTAGTGGTGGAGTCACTTCATTCAAGGTACAATAGTCCACAATCTCCATTCTCCTTCAGATTTGTGCACAGGCCAAATAGGACTGTTGAAGAATGAATATCATTATTATATTCGGGACGGCAGAAATAACGATACAAGACTCGAGGGTCTTCAGTGGCAAAATGCAATGCCTTTATTAACACCACATACTTTTATAGACAGTTCTGAGAGAACCAAGATGTGATTGGTCCTCAAACCACCACCTCACCCTCACTGGCTGCTCAGGAACCAGTCTTCGTAAACATCTTGCAAGTAAACAGAAAGTCTGAAAAACAGCAGGTGCAGATATTGTTTATAATTCTTTCTCACAGCTTTCCCAGACCAATGTGTGGGAAAGTAAGCGTTCCCACAGGCTCTGCTGCTGCCTGATCTTTGTCAGTAACCACAGATGAGTGGGTTTTGCTGACCACCCCTTGGCTCTCCATCTCACAGATCATCCTATGAAAGGGAATCACAGCATCTTGAGTTGTTCTGTACTGTCGGCGGTGCACTGTCGATGTGGCAATTGGTACTTGTTACTCTTCCCCCTTTAGAAGTCCTACTGCAGATGGGTTCTCTGATAGTCCAGGCAAAGTATTCAATTGCTTAACACTCTCTGCTTCTATGATGCCTTGGGAAGGCTGGCCTGAAACAGAGACTGGACCGAGCTAGAGAATAAAGTAGATATTTATTGAAAGGCCTATAAGGTATACCTTCGGCAGGATAACAGCATGACCAGGGCTACATCCAGGGTGAACTTAGAATGGTTACAAAATGGACGACCGGTCACAAGGTCTTGCACTTTTATAAGTTTTGGTGCATTTTCATTTTGGGGTTTAATTTTCCAATTACTGCTTCAGGTTGTGAGGTCTCACCTTCGTGTTTCTCTCTTCAGTCCACCGTTGTTTATGTTTTTGGGCCTGAGACTTGTATTCGTTGTCCTTGGTCTTCAGCAGGAAAAGGATTTGTTTTGTCTACCTACTCTGTGAAGAGAGCTCACTAGCACTTAATATGAGACTCAGAACTACACCCCTAGGCAGCACAGAATCTGAAAAACATGAAAGCCAAAACTTTAGGCATCATCTACAGCTGCTATCCCAAACGCCCACCTGAGTCCCTTTGGGTCTTTCAAATACCCGGTCCAGAGGAAGTCTATGCCCAAAATGCATGGGGCCTCTGGGCCAGTGACAATAGGGTGTTTCTTCCATTCATTTCCAGTCAGGCTCACATCAGCTTCCACCAAAGTAAAATCCTGTGATCCCCTTGTTATGCCAGCAATGGAAACAGATTCTGCCCCCACATGTCTTGATGGGATTAGTGTTCACTGTGCACCAGTGTCAACCAAGGCCTCATATTTTTGTGGTTCTGATGTGCCAGGCCAATGAATCCACACAGTCTGAAAAACATGGTTTTCCCTAGCCTCTACCTGGCTAGAGGCAGGGCTCCTCTAAGTCTGGTTATCCTTCTTTCCCTGGGTGTATGTCTTAGAGGTTCCTTCAAGGGGATCAGATATGTCATCACCATTATACCTGCAGTTCGCCTATGGGCTATTGGACCCGCTTCCTTTTTGGTGGAACTTCCTCTCTGAGTCTTGCTGTCTGTTAATTAAAGCACCCATTGTGACAGAGCAGCAGTAGATTTTCCATCCCACCTCCTCATGTTTTTTCCACAATCATGCAGGAAGAACCACAGCTCAGCTTGTGGGGTGTACCTTCTCTCCCTAGCTGGGGGACATCTGCGTTTGGTAACAGAACCTCTGATCTGTACTGCAGAGGTTTAGTGAAGGCCCTCTTTAATCTCCTCTCTAAGTTTATTGCAATTCTCCTCTATCTTATCTTCTAATTTCTGCATGTTTCCATGGCTGCTATTCTTGCATGTGTTGGACCATGCACAGCATCTGCATATGCTCGGAGCGTCTTCGCCATATCCAGCACAGTCTCCTCCCTGTCATCCTGCTTCATTATTGCTAAAGCAGAAGAGTATTCTTGTGGCCCAAGCTGTACAAGTTTTCACCACATCACGGATGTACATGGTACGAAGTCTGGATTCTTAGTTTTTAGGTCATCTGAGAAGACAGTCTCTGCCACTGCCATTTCTCTCAAGCATTGAATCTCTTGTTCTATGGTCTTTCACTGAGTTTGCTGCATATAGAGGTCATCAGATATCTTTGTGCCACACTTTCCAGGATCCGTGCCCAGAGACTGAGGGTTAGCCTCCCTCATCATTCCTTGGTTGATAACTGGATCATGTGACAGGGATCTCAAATGCCTCACTTCAGTGCTGTCCAGAATTGTAGCCTCGCCTGCAGCATCCTAAAGACAGACTCACCAACTAATTATAGATTCAGCAGGCCATTGAGTGTAATCTTTTCTTAGGCCACGAAGGTCCTTTAGGGAAGAGGACTCAATAGTGACTTCTGATTTTGTGTCAGTTGCTTTGACTTATGATTTTGTGTCAGGAGGTGGCTTTGAGGGTCCTTCCCCCAAAACATCATCCACTGGTCGATCGGTTTTGTTTTTCTGCTTCTTTCCCACAGTAGCGACTGACAGTGGCTTAGGCTCACTGGTTTAGCTACTGGCTTAGGCTCACTGTCTGGTTTAGATACAACCTGAGTAACTGCAATGTTGGCTGCAGCCTGAGTGACTGGGGTAGCTGCTGATTTATCTCCCTGTCCCCCTGCCTCTATCTGCTGCCCTACAGTATCTTGCAGCGTGCGATAAGCATATGCCAAGGCCCAGTTTATTGAAATGATCTTTTTCTCTTTACAGTCATCATGTCACTTCTCTTCCAGATATTTCCCCACCTCATCTGGGTTCTGAATTTGTTCATGTGAAAATTCCCAAGCTGGGGGATCAGAAAATTCCTTCAGGGTTCAGCCCATTCTCTCCCATTCTCCACACCATTCAGGATTTTCCATGCCTGTGCCTACTGTCGCAATATCAGACACACAAAGGACGAGGCAGACAGCAGAAACTCAGGCAGGAAAGTCCTACTTTAATTTTTCTGACTCCATTATATACACTTTTTACAGAAGGCAAAAGATTGGCTACACAGGTTGCCACCTCTCCGACCTCGTAGGTTAACATCACCATCAATCATATTTCTCCTCCCAGAGGAGAAATATGTAAACAAAATAGATAATTCTAAATATATACATAGTTTACATAAAATTGCGTGAGAATCTCCACTACAAAATTGCAAACACTCAAAAGGCAAGAAAGCTTAGGGTGACAATCTACTCCTGGGTCAGGGGTCTCATCAGCTCCTCTGGACACACCCGCCTTCACTCTAGACACACTGCAGACCATATAGAGGAATCTTACCAAATAAAATACCAGGAAAGTGGTTTCTTTAACATTCAGGGGTGTCGCTTGGACACATCTTGGGGTCACCACTTGTGGTTTGTGGCTGCGGTGCTCCTCAGAGAGGGCACCACTGGTCGCTAGCCGAGGCTGGGTGTGTCCCCCTTTCAGGGACAGGAAAGGAGCAGGCAGACACAGCAGCAGTGAAGGAAAAGAAGTCTCTCCACTTTATTTACATTTCTCTACTTTATATACATTTGTACAGAAGTCCAGAGATTGGCTAGAGAGGCCACCACCTCTCAACCTGTGTGGTGGACAGCACCATCACTCAATTCTTCTCTCACAGGAGAAGAATGCAAACATTCCAAGAATAACTTTGTTTACATCAGAAGGCTACATGAGAAAACTTCTGCAGAGGCAGAAAGCTGAAAACATCAGGGCGACACAGGGGAAACTGAACGTTCTCAAAAAGTGTCGTAACAGATTCAAAGGAGAAGAAGGAAAGGAAAGGCTGAATAACCTCATCCCCTGCTCCTCTAACAAACTGGGTGCAATTACTAATAAACCCTCAAAGCATGCTACTGGAATTAGGACACAGGGTAGGATGAAGAAACCATAAACCATTCATATCTTGAACAAACCCCAGCACCTTTCTAAACTCCCTATAAATTATTATCACCGAGCCCAGAAAAATAGCTATTCTAATCCACACCCCTCTACTGTAAAAACTACATGTTAGGGACAATACCGGAGCTATTTCCGGATAAGAAAATAAGCCTAAGGACCAGAAAGGTATTAAAACCTCAAAAATGTCTAGGGGCCAGAGACACATGAAGGTCTTCACCCCGAGATGATTTATTAAATATGGATATTGATCTAGTATTGATATCCAACTTTGATGGACAAAAGACTCTTAACAGTTTAGAGTTAGAAAGTGTATTTGATGCTGGGAAGCTGCATGGGGTAGTCCCCTAATACGCACTGCAAAGTTACAAGTGATTCCAGAGTCTTTTTATTTAGAAAAGTCTTAAATATGCAAAATACTAATACATATTCATAACACTAACATCTCCCATTCCCTTCTTCGTATGGCAATTAGCTTAAAAGGCTATTAAGCATGCGTAGATTTCTCCCTGAATTGGGTCAGTGGTCCTTTTTATGGGGAGGGATCATAAAAAGATTAAGTAGGGCGAGTCTTCCTCATTCTGAACTTTCAACCTCTTCAATAGACAATATAAATGAGCTCTGGGGAAACTTCAATTTCCTCTCTCTGTGACTTTTGAATGGGTTTCCAGATGTAAAGGTTTGCAATTGTCTGTGTTCCTTTAGGTCTATTTATCAGTTGCTCCATTTCTCATTATAAACACAGCTTAACAAGCATAAATATAGCAAGCAATTAGTTATTTAAATCCAGGATAACTATCTTAAATCCGGCTTCTTTCAACTAACCATTAACTTAATTATTCCCAACAACGCCTATCTATTTAAAATCTTAACTGTTCTAAATTCCTTAATTCTTTTAAAAGTCGTGTCTCAGACATTATGAATTCAAGCAACATGGCTACTGACTGCTTTATCCCAATACAGAGTAAGTACAACCAAAATGCAACCAGTGAAGGTTTTCTCCACTTTCTCGAGCCATGTGTTGAGTGCCAATTAATGTATTTGTCCTGGTTTAGGTCAAATTTTGGAGGAAACCTCTTAATGGGGTCCCTCTAGTAAGACAATTCAAGTGGCCCCTCCCCCAACTGGTTCAGGAAAAGATTTCCTTGGAGAAAAGTGGAAAAAACTGTTAATTTAACAGGCAAAGTATTCCAAATCATTGAAAAAAAAAAAGTAATATTAAATGATAAAACCTCTCACTGTTCTTAAGATATGGCAAATTAATGTTATGGGTAAACTCTGTATTCGTGCCTGAAAATAAAATGGTATAAAATCGGGGAAAACAGTTCAACGAGAATTCTGGGAAGAGGGGGGCAAGTCAGAACAAACTGAAAGATTGAGGGGATCAGCACATGAATGGATGTGGCTCCTCCGGAGATGGGCCACCAAGTATGCTTAAGGATCGAAACACCTGCCTGAGAAACTTGATGAGGTCTGCGATGGTTTCTGGGACATCTCTTGTTCTCCCCTGAAAACCTACTCAGACAAATCACAATCCCAAAGGAAGACCAATGAATACCAATACCCAGACTACTGGACAAAGGAAACCCTGCCTCGGGGGAACTAAAATGTATAAAAACTGGACCTTTGGTGGTGAGATTTTGTGAACGAAGGGGAGGCAGGTGCGATAGAGGCCTGTCTCGCGTTCACCCTGTTCGATTCCCGGGATCCAACTGGTCTTTATCGTGGCTGTGATTTTTTTGATTTGTTTCCGTACTCGCTGTCACGCGAAAATAAATTTTGGTTTTTTAATTACAATTTGGCTCACCGCATTTATAGCATTAAGAAAGTCCTTTTTGCGGGGTGTAGCTTGGCTCACTCAGTCTGTTATCAGTCCTGTAGGTGCTGAAAGCGAGAGATCAGGCAGCAGCAGGGTCTGTGTGAAATTAAGTCATATAACTTTCTCACACAGGCCTGAGAAATTGTGAGGAGGAATCAAAACAGTCCTCGAAGGCAAAAAACAGTCTTCGCAGGTGTTGTTTGTCCAACTTGTTGCTTACTTGTAAAAATGTTCGAGAGGTGCTGTTTCAGACTGGCCAATGATGGTGAAGTGTTGGTTTGATGGCCTGTCATGTCTCATTCCCTTGGAACTGTCTATTAAAAGGATGGTCAAAAATAAAGATTGCTCTTTTTGCCTTCTGAGACCAAAGAGAGTATTGTGTTATTAGCGCCGTTCCTAATACATCAGTGACTTCCGGTGACCCCAACTATCCATCACAGCCTGGATGGACTGTCACCGGTGCTTCCTCTTGAAAGGTAATCAGATTACTCCCTGCACCTTCCTGGAGATGGCTGGTCTTTCTGACAACGGGGTAGAGGACCCAGCCAGAGAGCTGGTCTTGAACGGCAGTCTAACGAGGCTTGAGTTTGTATTTCCCAGGACAAACCTCTGCGTAACTGCATAACTGCATACACAGGCCGTTGGGACAGGTTTCTGAACTGAGGAACCGGCCCTCTAGAGAGGACTGATTGTGCCTTCTGTGAAGGCTTTCCTTCACCGACCGGATGGCAGCTGGAATCCTCTGCTGCAAGCAGCTCGGGTTGCCTTGGCTCCTCCTTCTCCACATTGCAATGCCCATGGGACAGTCTTCGCTTCATCAGAGACCACAGATGACGTGTACCTTGAACCTGCCTGGAGCCAGCCCACCTTAGATCCAGCTTCAGGATCTGCTTGAGTCTGGCGCTTACTTTACAGTCGCATCCTTCTCTGCATGGCCTCTGATGTGGCCTTTGGCTGCTGGGAGATCGGCCATGGCACGGTTGGAAGGCAGAGTACAGATCTCTGTAAGCCCACAGTCTGTGTTGGTCAGAAATGCAGAGGGACAGACAGTGGTGGTCCAGCCCTGGGTCGCAGCAGTTCCATTTCCCCTCTGGGGTGGGACATACTAACAGCCTGGGTAGTAGCAGAAGTGCCGCTGGCCCAAGAGGGCTGCGGAGACCAGGGGTTCACCTAAGGAGTGCCCTATGCCTTTAACTTTTCCTATATTTGTTTTAATATTGGTTGCCTATGATTTACAGTCTGTTTTACTGTGTTTTCTCTTTGTTTATTCCCTCCATGGGTGTTTGGGGGCAGGGGGAGATGGAAATGCAGCCCAAGGGAGGCTGTGCCAAGCGGTGAGTCTGCATTTTCTGCGGCCATGACTTTGTTGTTTTCCCCATGGCGGTTACGGCCCTGGTAGCGGCTGGGGTGTCTCTCTCTCTCTCTGTTTTTTTCTCTGTGCTTGGGCCCCCACCCCCCAGCGCCGCTGCAGATGCTTTGATGGCAATGAAGGGCAGGGCAGCTGTTATAAACGACGTAGCCAATTTAATAAACAAAAGCCAATTTTATTTCGCTACAAAAAGCGATCTTGGAAAGCCACAATCAAAAGGGACAACGGTGATCCCGGGATCAGTGTTGGGTGAACTTTCATTTCGGCCTCTATCGCACTGAACTTACCCCGTTCACAATTTCGGCTTTGGAAGGGTCTGTTTTATACAGTTTTTTTCCCCTAAGGCAGGGTCTTGTGTCCCCTTTTGCTCAGTTTGCATATTTATGTAACTTCTTTTTTGCATTCGGTTTTTCGAAGCATCTTTCTGGGCAGGGATGAGAGCTTGATTGGATTTACGGGAATCCGCAGGCATTGGGATGCACATCCTTGATGGCTTTGACTGTCTTATCACAGATGCATATCGGATATCAATCACTGGGGTGTAGTCCGGCCCAGCCCTGGTAACAAGCCATCTCCCTGGTAACGAGCCATCTCCGACTGAGCCACTTCTTTTCTGTTGTAAATTCGAGTTTTTCTGTGTGCTGCCCTTGTTTCACAATTGCAAATCAGTCCCCTGCTTGGGGTTTTTACAGTATTGGATTCTTTACTTTCCAAGCATGAATTAATATATATGTCATATATCACAGCAGCCAACCCAGGACCGGAGAACCGGGGGGGCAGCCCCTGCTGCTTCTGGGCTCTCGGTATTGGGCTGCGGGGCGGCGGCTGCCGGAGTCTTCTCTCTGTGCTTGCCCCACCACCACGCCGCAGACACTGTGGCAGTCTGGAGTTCCTTTCCCTGTGCCCAGTTCCCCCCCCCCCC
>VZDJ01000347.1:23045-71508 GCA_008694505.1 Cyanoderma ruficeps
TCCCCCCCCCCCCCTCCGTGGTGCCAACGGATGGTAGGGTCTGTAGTCCAGGCATGTGGGCCTGGCGCGGACCCTGCCACCCGACACCCCCCCCACTTGCCTGAGAGCAGCGGGGGGCGGTTGCCAGCAAACTCCGCTTGAGAGAGGAAGTGGGCGGCTGGCTCTGGGTGGAGCCGAGAGGACAGCAGATTCATTCGGTTTTTAGCCTGTGCCTGCCCACCCCAAGGCAGCTTTGTTTACGTTTGTTAAAAGATGCTTGTTTTATCTATATTAAGTGCTGTTTCATTTCACATTATTCTAAGTTTTAAATACCTCTTTGTGAAATGTAGAACGTGCAGCTTGTTGCATTTTCACATATAACACAGAAAATTATTAATAATTCTACATTGTAGCTGTCATTGGTTGTGCATTAGTTCAGTGTTTTCCTGAGTTTCATTTTAAGGTCATAAGCACACGGCTGTTTAGACAAGTCTTATCTCAGCTCTCTCAGATAGTTATTAGTGATATATTGATGGCATGATGTGAGTTTGTTGCTTTTATAATAAGTATTATTTATGAGATAACATTACTGTTTTATAGCCGGCTTCTTCTCAAATACTTTGTCATCTTTTTGTGTGTAATTATCTATAAAACATGTCGCGTTCCAGGATTTTTCTTTATTTTCTAGTTGTTTATGCTAGTTTCTGTACTAGCTCGGTAGTTGCTTGATGTTGTTTCATGATTTGTAAGTGTTATTTAGAGTTCCAAGGAATGTTATTTGAGCTTTGTAAGAGGCCTCCTCTACACTGCGGGATTGGGATGATGTTCCAGTTTGGGTCATAGGACTGCTCCAAGACTTTGCTGAGTTCAAAGCACCCTTATCCTGACAGAATTTCAGAGGAGACCAGTTATTAGGGGTTCAATTAGTCTTTACCCCAAGATTCTTAAGAACCTTGTTTTAGAATGTTTAGGGTATTCTCTCCCAGTTAGAGCTCAGGCAGTGGCCAGGCCTTAGCTCTTCCTGGATGAGAAAATTGACAACAGGCCCATATGTTTTCGCATCAAAAAACTACATACGAGTTATTTGACTTGGCAATTTGACCTTACAAATATGACAGCTGAACCGATCTTTGGAGTGAACCTGAGACCCTTGACCAGGAAAGGGTGTCCAGGTCCTCCTTGAATGAAGTTTTCAGCTGTTTGCAGTTTCTGGGCTGATGGTGCAGTGTTTAGTGCTTGATAATAATTTGATTTCCCATGTGATATTGCATGTGTCTATTATTTGACTAATTTCTGATTAAAAGACTTTAGCTTTAACAAATGGATGTCACTCCTATTGCTGAATTTGGCCGATTTAAATATGTGCACGTGTTCAGTAACACCTTCTCTGCTATGTGGGCATTTGCTCACACCGGAGAAAAGAGTTGTGATGCTATTGTCCATTGGAAGCTGGCTTTTGCAATCTTAGGTATACCTTCTTCTGTGAAACTGATAATGGCTCCGCCTACGTCTTGCAGAAGACGTAGCAGTTTTTACAATTATGGGGAGTATCGCACAAATTTGGTATTCCGCATTCTCCAACTGGTCGAGCCAGCGTTGAATGCACTCATGGAACTTTAAAACGAGTTCTAAAAACAAAAAAAGGGAAATGCCTCGAGAAATCCCGCACAGTCAATTGGGCAGGGCTCTATATACGATTAATCACGTTATAGTGCCACAAAATTCAAATAATCCTGTCATTTCAAATTACTCTCCTTTGTTGCCATATTCAGGCGAGATGCACCTGCCTCAAATGAAAGTCCAGGTACTAGATCTAACCACTAAGTGGAAAGGCCCATGTGAGCTTATTGCTTGGGGTCATGGGTATGCATACGTTTCCACAGATATTGGAGTATGGTGGATACCTGCAAGGTGCGTTCACCCTGACTTGCGACACCAAAACCTGAATGTGGCCAACAGGCAACATTCGAATGATGATCAGGATGCCGATCATCAATCAGATGGTCCTTCTACAAGTAGAGAGTGAGCATTCTGTCTCTTCTTTTGCTTCTAGAGTAGTGAGTGTCGACAATTTAGACTGCTACTTATTTGAGCAGACTAACAATGTTTTATTTGCTATATTAGAATTAGTAATTGATTGTATTAGAATTAGTAACTGATTCCTTGCAAGAATGAACAACAAGACTTGAGGGTGGTGCCTGAAGAATTCTATAGCATGTGCCAGAGAATCTCCCTGATGATTTTAAATCAGTATCTGGTTGAGGTTCCGTTTGGGAACCGGCAAATTACTAAAGGGACATCTTGTGCTGTGTTGGTTCTCTTTCCTGCTAGGGCCCTGCAGGAGATTACAAACACTGCCTTCTGCCTTAAAACAAAAGGGGGAACTGTGGATGCTGAAAGCAAGAGATCAGGCAGCAGCAGAGTCTGTGTGAAATCAAGTTACATAACTTTCTCACACAGGCCTGAGAAATTGTGAAGAGGAATCAAAACAGTCCTTGAAGGTGAAAAACAAGCTTCTCAGGTTTTGTTTGTCCACCTTGTTTTCTTCTACAAATGTTCGAGGGGTGTTGTTTCTGACTGCCCAATTATGGTGAAGTGTTAGCTTGATGGCCAATCATGTCTCATTCCCTCAAAATTGTCTATAAAAAGGATGGTCAAAAATAAAGATCGCTCTTTTTGCCTTCTGAGACCGAAGAGAGTCTTGCATCATTATTAGCGCTGTTATAAATGTCGTGACACGGATCTCTTTATCAAAAATCAAAGCTTTATTTTCTACAAATTAAATGGATTATATAGAGATCCCAAATACAAAAAGAACAAAATAATATAACGAAAATTAGCCAAATTGAAATGGAACCAGCAAAGATTCCCGCCACAGCAGAGTATGAGTCCGATCGTGACTGGGAGGCAGATATCAGACCAGCCCGCGCTGAGTCCGCGATCATCTGCTCCGACATGCCGTTCCCGGGGTCCCGTCTTTATACAGTTTATTTTTCCCCGGGCCAGGCTTTTCCCTGGAAATGGCTTTCCCATTCAATTTCTGATGTTGTCCCTGCCGAATCTGAATGGAGTTTCGGGGATTAACTCAACCCGCTTTCAGTTGTAGAGAAGGTCTCTGTCCCCAGACGCCCCGTTGTGGATTTTGGGGTCCCTCCTTGAATGGGAGCAGTTTCGGTTGTCTGGGCCGGGGATGGACCTGTCTCTGGCAGCTGTAGGATTTTAATTCCTCACCCCCCCAAATCAATATGTATCATATTTTATAACAGCACCATTCCTAATACAAAAGAGAAAATCAGCCCCTCTTGCGCTGGAAAATGCCAGTGAGCTCCTGGTGTTTTTCTGGGTTTTTCAGTCCAGAGCAGTTTTGAACAGTTCCAAGAAAAAGAAAAAACGCAGTCCAGGGAACTTCTTTGCTTCAGCTAGTAAAAAAACTAACTAAAATCAAAGGAGACCTCTCTCCCTTGCATGTCCATCCTGCAGACAACGCAGTCCATGAGATGGATGTGGGGGAGCAAGTGCAAGTTCTGAAAACAAACTGCATGCTTCTCTCCCCCCTCTCACTGTCAGAACCAGTCTTAAAGGTGCAGAACTTAATATCCATCATAAACAGAACAGACAACTGGGGATACAAGCATCATAAAGTCACTCCAAGACAAGGTTATATTGATATCAGATTACATAGATATATAAAATGTCATTATTCAGGTTATATTGATATCTTATAACTCAAGCTATATAAGCACCTTGTAACTTTGACCAAAGGTATATAAGCATCAAAAGAGAAACTTAAATTGGAGTTGTGACACCACCACCCCCCTATAGTAGGGTCCCAGAGGTGCTTCACCAGCTAGCTAGCTCTCTGGCAACTATATAAGGAAGGCTTGGTGGGTCTGAACCTCAGGCTGAAGCGTGGTCGATGGCGTGGAAGAAAGAGTGGACTCTCGCTTGGGTTTCACCTGGCTTTATTCCACCCAGTTACCTCCCATGTGCAGATGAGCAGAGCAGAGAGGTCGAGAGTCCCCAGCAACCTCTCTGTCCCCACCTTAAGTACGGGGGGCTTACACTGAGCAGGGGAGAACTTAGCACCAATCCAAGGGGAGGGGGGGTGTTACCCAGAATGGGGAAACTTAGCAAAACAATGAAAGAAGGTGGTACCAGGGTTGCCAAATCCTAGGGCTTTTCCCCCAGAATCTTCCAGATCTTACAAGGTGATTCACAAGGTCTGTCACAAGGGNGGAACAAAGCATTACAGACATGTAACAAAACATACAGAACTTTAAAAAAACCCAAAATGCGCACCACTACACCCCCCCCAAGATGGCGTGTTTTGCAGCCGAGGGCGTGGCTCGAAAGACAAAGGGGAAAATGGCACCAGCCCTCTGCCCCCCCTTCCCATGTATCCAGCAAAGGCAATTCCGTCAGTGAATGCTGTTGCCACACTCTTATGGCTGGCACTCATTTAAGGGCTAGAATTCGTGTAGCGACTTTGCCCTACTCTCAGCAGGGCAGTTGGCTGGCAGGCTGGGGCGACTCACTGGAGCAGAGCTGCTCTGCTCCACTCGGCCCAGAGTGCAGAGTTCGGACAGGCACTCCGAGAATTTGCCCCTAGGCAGTCCAAGATCAGGAAAAAAAACCCAAAAAAACCCCCCACCTCTGTGAGGCAAAAAAAAAAATAAATAAAAAGCTCTGTTTGGGCAACCTGACTTTAAAAAAGGGACCCCCTGCCTGCCCCATGATTCTCTTTCTTGCCCCAGGGCCTTAAAGAGAAAGTAACAATTTTTGAGCACAGATGGATATGGAATCTAATAACATTTTGGGTTACCCAGGACAACAAGCAGCAAGTTTTGTAACGAAACCTGGTAGCTATAGTTATTCTGATAGTGAAGGGAGGGTACATGGGTGTAGTGGTTTGAAAATAAACCAAGTGAGAGGCTCCAAGTCAGAGAAAAAAANGCCATTAACAGAAGACAGTCCAGGGGGAGGGGTCTGGGAAACACTGCTCCAACAAACAGCTCATGAAGGTGGTGATAGAATACTTCTGCAAATTCTATACTACAACCCAGGACAATGGGTATAAATGTCATAATTTGGGTCTGTTTATCAGTCCACATATGTGCTTGTGTATTGGTAATTAACAGGAGAAAAACTGAAAAAGTCTCCTTGCTATTTTCTAATGTAAAATGCATCAAAAACTTTATTCAAAAATAAGCTAGGGTATTTTTCTTTTCTGATCGTTTCCATGAGGCTATTCTGAAGAAGGTGCAAGAAAACTGTTTCCACGGAATAGGAAATAATTTTTAAAACTTTTAAAAAGTCATTTTCTCATCATGTAAATCAGAAATTCATGAAGAAGCTGAATTCTTTTCACAACTTTTTAATTAGTTTGCCCTTTTTGTTCCCTGCTTATAAATGAACCCCTCCTGAGTGTGTGTTTTCCCTCAAAACCTGAGATTAATTAGGATGCATTCAATTCACTTTGGAATTCTGTTATCTTTCAGTGTTCTGAGGGGTTTTTTGCGGGGTTTTTTTGTTTGTTTTTAAGGTGTAGAGGCGCAAACCTCTAAAATTTTAATTAGTTTTACATAATTTTAATTAATGCAGTGTATGGATTAAAAAATCCAGCTGAATCTCTGAGGCTTTTTTTTTTCTTGATGGTTTTCTCTCCTGTTACATAAAAGTAGTGTAGATACCACCTGCTGTCAGGTTATCAAGATGAAAACATGGTATTTTAGAATGATATGAAGAAATACTAGCTTGGAGAGATGCTGTGAGAATTCTGTGTAATTTAACTTTGCTCCCGGGACCTGACATCACAAGCAGTAGTGGTGTGTTGTGTTAATACTAGATTTTTATCTGATAATAGAGTTTATAATTAGGAAATGACCATTGGGATATTTGCAGTTTTGAGATCTTGATGATCTTCCTCTACTAATCCTCTTGGAGTCAATGTTGGTGCTTTCTTCTAATAACATTGTTTCTATAAAATTTTCTGCATTTGCACTGAACTACGAAAAGCTTGTTTAAATTGATCCTAAAGGAGGACTTCAATCAAATTATTGCATGTGTTGTACACACTAGATATTATCATGAAGGCCTTTAATTTACTACTGCAATGATGGAAGTTTTTGTGGGCCTTGACAGATGAAAAGATGATACTTCCTTTGCCCTTATCTAAATTAACAGCAGAGAACTGAAATGACAGAGAAAATTGCAAAAACCTTTAAAAGATAATAAAGGTTTTTCCTTACTCAGGCAGTGGGACTGATTGATTTACAATACAAAGTTTGAACTTTCAAAAGGAAGAAGCTGAAGAGATGATGCAACATAAAATTAAGATGTATTCAAAGTTATTTTGTACTTCAAAACAGAAGACCTAAATTTCTGGTCTCGGATATGTTTATGTTGTGGAAAATGGGTCTGGCATTTTTCAGAATTTAATTATTTAAAAATAAACACAAAAGCCAGGGAGGGGTGGTTTTATGTGTTGGTGGTGGTGTGTGGTTTTGTGTGACTTGGGGGATGGTCTGCTATGGACTTTGTTTTGTTGTTTTCACAAACTATACTATTTAACCTTGAGAATGTTTTTAACCAAGCTTTCAAACAGTGGAAAAAAGTGATTAAAAAGAATTTATATCCTAACAAATTGCCATTTTGAGTGCTTGACTGGTTTTTATTTTACTTTAACTTTCACTTTGGATGATTACTGCCTTTTTAAATATATAAATATGCTTAAAATTGAGTCTTATTGTGCATCAGCTCCATAAAAGCTTATTGGTTGAATTCCTTTCATTGTGTGGGGCTATAGCAACAAATCTGTATCATCAAACCAATGTGAAATTACTGTTGTTTTCAAGCAATTTTCTTTGTTCACAGGTGTCAGCTGTGATGCATGTTTAAAAGGAAATTTTCGAGGTCGCAGATACAAGTGTTTAATTTGCTATGATTACGATTTGTGTGCAACTTGTTATGAGAGTGGTGCAACAACAACGAGGCATACAACTGACCATCCAATGCAGTGCATACTAACAAGAGTAGATTTTGGTAAGTAATAATTTAATTTATATTAAAGTTGTTTGCAGTAGTTAAAAACTTGTATTTTATTTCACTACTTGGGAACTTTTTCCCCTCCAAATAGCATTCTGAAAATCATAGCAAAGTCCTGTCTCCAGATAAAAAGCTTGTTCTGTCTTTGGTTCTACCCTATGAAATATATTTTATTCTTTTGGGTTAAGTGTTTTGAGACACAGCAAATTATCAAACTATTAAATAGGTATCTGATAAAATGGATTGCTCCTAAATTAACTTTCAATTCAAAAGGTGCAATAAAACTACATGCACCCACCCCTCCTTGCCTCAATATGTTGTACCAGAAAGTGCCATGGTGAAGAAGAGAAATAATAGTGAGAGTTTAGGGAAAATGTTGTTTTGTAATTACATCAGGGGTTGTTAATGCAGCAAGGATGGTAGACTGTACTGAATGTGGAAGACTAGTGGCAAGGGCTAGGAAGCAGTCCTCTAAATTACTGGTTTTCTTCCCTGAGTAATTTCTATCACATCATATTTATAACATGAGTGTTATAATTCAGGAGATACTTTCATCGCAAATCTTTGCATTTAAAACATTGGATGCTTATTTCTTCATATACCTGTTTTAAGCCTTCAAGGTTAATGTTTAAATAAAAATTTTGCAGTGATTCTTGATAGGCTGGAGAGTTGGGTGGAGAGAAATCTAATGAGGTTCAACAAGGGCAAGTGTAGGGTCCTGCACCTGGGGAGGAATAACCCCAAGTACCAGTAAAGTTTGGGGGCTGACCTACTAGAGACCAGCTCTGCAGAGAAGGACCTGGGAGTCTTGGTGGATGACAAGTTGTCCATGAGCCAGTAGTGTGCCCTGGAGCCAGGAGGGCTAATGGGATTCTGGGGTGCATTAGGAAGACTGTGGGCCAGCAGATTGAAGGAGGTGATCCTGCTCCTCTACTCAGCCCTAGTGAGGCCACATCTGGAGTCCTGTGTCCAGTTCTGGGCTCCTCAGTAGAAAAAAGACAAGGAGCTACTGAAGAGGGTCCAGCAGAGGCTAAAAGATGATTAAGGGTCTGGAGCACGTCTCATGAGGAGATACTGCAGGAGTTGGGCCTGGTTAGTCTGGAGAAAATTGAGAGGGGATCACATTAATGCATATAAATATCTCAAAGGCAGGTGCCAAGAGGATGGTGCCAGATTGTTCAGTGGTGCCCAGCTACAGGACAAGAAGCAATGACCATAAACTAAAACACAAGGAGTTCCACCTCAACATGAGGAAGAACCTCTTTCCATTGAGGGTGGTAGAGCACTGGCACAGGCTGCCCAGGGAGGGCATGGAGTCTCTGTCTCTGGAGACATTCAAAACCCGCTCAGATGTGTTCCTGTGTAACCTGCTCTAGGTAACCCTGCCTTGGCAGGTTTGGACTAGATGACCTCCAGAGGTCCCTTCCAAACCTAACAATTCTGTGATCGTAATGTAGATGTTGTTGAAGTTTTTAATTTTTTTAGTAATTTTTTAGCTTCTTGATTTTAAAAAAGTATTGAATATACACATTATGCTATTTCCTATATGCATTTAAAGCTCAAAACAGCTGAATATACCAATATATAGTTTCTTTCTCAGAGCTCTCTAAGCAGAGAAGTATCTCATTCACGTCTAATTCTCCAGTAGCTGCTTGCCCTAAGCCTGCCTTATAACAACTTTGAAATCTGTTGTCTGAGAATCCAGAGTTTGGAAAGATGAATTTAAATATACAAATCTAGTTTTGAAAATCATATCATTGAAGTTTCTAGATATTCCTTCTTAAACTTTACTTTTCTGCTTATTGACAAGGTAAAAATATTTCTGTAACAGTATATATTAATTCAAGATTCTGGTCACTATTTGAGATATATGGTTTAAACTTATTTATTCCCTGATGACAGCTATTCTTATATATTACATATAGGGTTAAATGACCACATCATCATAAACATTAAGTGTACATGATTCATAGGGAAAAGAGGACTGATATATGCTTGTTTATGGAGCTATAAATTAACATTCAATGTTGACTTTTTAAAAGTTTTTCCAACCATCTTGTGAATGTTTTGTGCATCTAGAAAGCATCTAGGAAACCACAATATTTTTCTTTGAAAGTGTCCAAGTAAACACACCTTTGGATTAGTGTGTTGCTCACACAATTTTTAAAAATCCATGAGAGATATATGTGGACAAGTAGAGGCTTGTCTTGAACAGAGGGTGTTCCCCAAGCAACTGACCCCAGACCCACTGAAAGTGACAGTAAGGGCCAAAGCCTGCACCAGGCAGCACAGGAGATTTAAGCAGGCAAAAATAATCAGTCCAGCTGACTGCAACAAACAAGCATATGTATTCCTAGTAGGCAGGCACACAGCAGCAGCAGCATGGTGGCCACCTGGCAAAAAGCAGTGTCCTCTGCTTCTCCTCAGCTTCTAGCATCTGGGAAAACCAATGGAGCCATACAGACAGAGCTCCTATTCAATGATGCAACCACCCAGGTTTCTGGCTGTGGCATGTGTGAAGGGATATTCCTAGAGATGGAAAATGATTGCAAGCAAGACTGTGGAAGCTGTGACCAGATTGATGAACTGCTCTGCCAGGTGGCTGAACTTCAGGAGGAGGTGAGCAGCAGACTGAGGAGTATTCAAGAGTCTGAGGGAGATTCATCAATGGAGCTGTACTCTGCCATCTATAATGTATAGAAGCCAAGTCAACATAGCCACTATGGAGGCAGGTCCAGGATTTGCTTTCTGCCAGAGGAAAAGCAGTATCACAAGGGATAAGGAAAGGTAGAAGAGTTACAGCAGGGAGCAGTAAGAGAAAACTTCCTTACCCTCTAAGTTACTCTCTCACATACCCTTATAGAACAGGTACAAAGCCATGGGTACAGTAAATGAAGCTCATAATGAGAAAGAGGAGGAACCTGTGCAAGCAGTTTTGTCAAGGTCAGAGAGACCAAGCCCTCACAACAAAACCTGTATTAAGACCAGCACCAAGAAGAAACATTGAGTTATGGTCATTGATTCCCTCCTGTGTGGAGCAGAAGGACCTGTTCTCAGACCAGACCCTCTTTCCAGGGAAGCTTGCTGCTTCCCTGGGGCCTGAATTAGGAATGTTGCCACAAGATTGAAGAGCCTAATTCAACCTTTAGACTACTATCCATTCCTGTTCTTTCAACAATGTACAAACAATGTCACCAAAAAAAAATAAAAAAAGTAAGGTCAGTCAAAAGAGACTTTAGAGCCCAGGGAAGAATCCTAAAAAGTTCAGGAGCACAGGTAGTGTTTTCCTCACTCTTTCCAGTAATGGAAGGAGACTTTGGAAGAATCAGGCAAACCTGGGATATCAATACCTGGCTCCAGGACTGGTGCCTGTACCAGATGGGATCCACCTGTCCTGGATGGGACAAATGGGTCTGTGGGCTTAAGCTGGTGGGACTAATCAGGAGAACTTTAAACTAGAATCAATGTGGGAAGGAGACACCTACTGCAGTCCTGTTGGTAAGCCAAAGATGGGCATAAAAAAGCTGAGAGTCTGTGGGTAAAAATCAAGAACCAGGCCAAAAAAGGACACCTGGTGGTGGGGGTCTAGTAAAGGCCAACTGATCGGGGGATCCTGTCGACAAGGCCTTATTTCAACTACAAGAAGCATCGCACTCGCAAGCTCTCACCCTGATGGGGGATTTCAGATTTCAAACACCTGGACTGGGGAAGCAATACAGATGGCTGTAAGCAATCCAGGAGACTCCTGGGGTGTGTAGAGGACAACTTCCTAGTCCAGGTATTAGGCAAACCAACCAGAGGTGAGGCATTATTGGACCTGGTGCTCACCACTGCAGATGAGCCCATTAAAGAGGTTAAGACTGGGCTGTAGCGACCGCATCCTGGTTGAGTTTGTGATCTCAAGGAATGTGAGCCTGGCGAGGAGCAAAGTCAAGACCCTGAACTTTGCAAGAGAGAACTTCCAGCTATTTAAGGAGTTGGTGAATGAGATAACCTGGGTAACTGTCCTTATGGACAGAGGGGTTGACCAGAGCTCACAACGCTTTAAGGCCCCTTTACTTAAGAGTGCAAGAACTCCCTATTTCAGTCTGTAGGAAATTGAGCAAGGCAGGCTGGATACTGGCATGACTCAGCAAGGATCTGTTCCTCAAAGTGAGGAGTTAGAAGGAAATGCACAGCCAGTGGGAGCAGGGACAGATGACCAGGGGAGAATACAGGGACAGGGTTTGGATGAGTAGGAATGGGCTCAGGAAAGCTGAGGCAAAGATGAAATGGAACTTACCAAGACAGAGGTGAAGAATAACAAGAAGGAATTCTAAAAGTACATAGGTCGGAAAACAAAGGCCAAGGAGAGTGTACACACCACCTCCCTATCCCCCACCCCCAATAAATGAGAAGGGAGAACTGGTTGCAATTGATAGTTCTTCGCCTCAGTCTTCACTGTCAGTCAGGTTTCTCCTGTCTCTCAAGTCCCTGAACCTCTAGGTGGGGGTTGGAGTAGCAAAGGCCCTCCCACTGTAAGCAAAGAGAGCAGGTTTGAGACCACTTGATGAAGCTGAATAGCCACAAGTTCATGAGGCCTGATGAGATGCATTGCGGGTTCATGAGGGAACTGGCTGATGTTCTTGCCAAGCCACTCTCTATCATGTTTGAAAAGTCATGGCAGTCAGGCAAAGTCCCTGGTGACTGGAAAAGGGGAACCATCACTCCAATTTTTAAAGAGGGGAGAAAGGAAGATCCCAAGAACTGCAGACCTGTGAGCCTTACCTCTGGGTGTGCCTGGGAAGATCATGGAGCAGGCTCTCATGGAAGCAATGTTAAGGCACATGCAAGGCAAGACAGCCAGCATGGCTTCACTAAGGGCAAATCATATCAGTCCAGTCTGGTGACCTTCTGTGATGGAATGACTGCAATGGTCAACAAGGGAAGACCAAACAATGTCATCTACCTAGAATTCTGTAAAGCCTTTGACGCGGTCCTACACAACATCCTTATCTCCCAGTTGTAGAGACAGGAATTTGAAGGGTGAACTACTTGGTGGATAAGGAATTGGCTGGATGTATGCAGCTAGAGAGTTGTGGTCAATGGCTCTATGTCCAGGTGGAGGCTGGTGACAAGTGGTGTCCCTCAGGGCTCTGTCTTGGGACCAGAGCTCTTCAATATTGTTGGGGATTAGGTTTGTTCCTTTTTTACTCTGAAGATTTTTTCCCCATAAGTTGCTAGGAGACTAAGTACTGGGTGCTTAAGGGTGCTTGACCAAAACGAAGAGGTGGCCAAAAGTCAGGAGGAGGAGATAAGGACAGGGCTGGGGGCAGCTTTGCTCTCTTGCTCTCCCGCATTGCATCAGAGACTACACGGGCGGGTTGCTGCTTGCTGCAGTAGGGCTTCGCTGTCCCCACCAGGTCCGGTCCTGAGAAAATCTACCACCATCTGCTCGTGGGCCCCGGAACGCTGAGCTCGCCTCCTCCTGCCCTGTTGGGCTGGGCCTGTCCTGCCGCCGCCATTTCTTCGGCATTGCTGTGAGGCTTTTTGCTACTCTGTGGCCCCACACTGCCCTGCCCTGCCCTGCCGGAACGTCCCTGACATTCCGGCTACCACTGGCGGAGCTTCTGATCATCCACCAGCCTGGGATTTTCCACTGTTCCAGCCTGGTGCTCTCGGAGTCCCAAGAGGTTGGACTGCCCCGGGCCTTGTGAAACAAAGCCCCCCGAGGTTCCTGGTTCTGTTATTATTATTGCTATAGTTGTTGTTTGTTTGCCTGGTGTCCTAGGGTGACTATGGTGCCTGTATCCCCAATCGTCTGTTCTGTGTGTGCTGTGTGTTCTGTACCTTTAAAACTGTTTCTGAGAGTGAAGCAGGGAAAGAAGTGCGCAGTTTGTTTTGAAAAACAGTGTTCACTCCTCTGCATCTTCTCTTCTCCCTCAGGACTATGTGCATTGGTTGGATGCATGGACAGCAGCCAGAGAGAGGGGGTTTTTTCCTATTTAGTTAGTCTAGCTAGCTGAGGCAAAGAAGCTTCCTGGACTGTTTTTTTCCCTTTTTTCTTGGGACTGTTTAAATCTGCTCTGGACTGAAAAACCCAGAGGAGCACCAGGATCTTGCACCCGCAGCCCACCGGGCCTGGACCTTGGCATTTTCCAGCGCCAAAAGGACTGGGACTGATAAAAGACTGAGGGAGCTGAGCTAACTCCTGGCAAGGACTCTCAGTTTTGCCATCTCTCTTCGAGCAGTGAGAGGTTTTATTGTTTCGTTTCATACTGCTCATTCCTTATGCTTGTGGGCAGTTTGTTTGTTAAATAAATAGTTTTTTCCAGTTTTCTCCGAGGAAGTTCTTTTCCCGGACCGGCTGGCGGGGAGTGGCCGTTTGGATTTGCTCTCCAGAGGAATCCCATTCAGAGGTTTCCCTCCCAAATTTGCCCTAAACCAGGACACCTGGTTATACATACTAGTAAAAAACTGTTATTCCTATCCCTATACCTCTGCCTGAAAGCCCCTTTAATTTTCTAAATTATAATAATTCGAAGGGAGGCCCTGCCCCTCCTTAGCAGATACCTGTCTTTCAAACCAAGACAAATATCTTCATCAATGACACAGACAGTGAGATCGAGCACACCCTGAGCAAGTTTGCAAATGACACAAAGCTGAGTGATGCAGTTGACACAACAGAAGGATGGGATGCCATCCCGGGAGACCTGGACATGAGCCAACAGTGTGCACTCATAGCCCAGAAGGCCAACAACATCCTGGGCTGCATCAAGAGAGGTGTGGCCAGCAGGTCGAGGGAAGGGATTCTCCTTCTCTCCTCTGCCCTCATGAGACCCCACCTGGTGTACTGTGTCCAGGTCTGGGGTCCTCAGCACAAGAAAGACGTGGACCTGTTAGAGCAGATCCAGAGGAGGCCATGAAGATGATCTGAAGGCTCGAGCACCTCTCCTATGAAGACAGGCTGAAAGTGCTGGGATTGTTCAGTATGGAGAAGAGAAGGCTCAGAGGAGAACTCATTGAGGCCTTCCAGTACTTGAAGGGGGCTTCTAAAAAAGAGAGATAGTGCAACTTTTTACATGGATAGATAATGATAGGACAAGGGGGAACAGCTTTAAACTGACAGAGGGCAAGTTCAGATTAGATGTTAGGAAGAAATTCTTTACTCAGAGGGTGATGAGGCACTGGAATAGGTTGCCCAGAGAGGCTGTGGATGCCCCATCCCTGGAAGCGATGGGGCCAGGTAGGATGGGGCCCTGGGTAATCTGATCTAGTGACTGACATCCCTGTCCATGGCAGGGGGGTTGGAACTAGGTGATCTTTAAGGTCCCTTCCAACCCAAACCATTCTGTGATTCTGTGGTAATCTGTGCTTGAAACCTTGTTCAAGTTCTGGGTTGTGATGGGGCAATGAGCCAAGTAGATTGATGTCAGGGATAGCTTGGAGATCTAGTGAAATTAGTGTGCAGTTGTATAAGTCTGTAAGAATACTTGCCAGGATCTTCGGGGGGCTGGCCAGGGGGGCTGCAGAGGTGGCTTCTGTGACAAGATACCAGAAGCTGCCCCCATGTCAGACAGAGCCAATTCCATCTGGCTCCAAGACAGACCTGCCACTGGCCAAAGCTGAGCTAATCAGCAGTGCTAGTGGTGTCTCTGTGATAAAATATTTGAGAAAGGGTAAAACACAGTGTGCAGCACCTGTGAGGGAAGAATGAGAAAAATGCAAGAGGAACAACCCTGCAGACACCAAGGTCAGTGAAGAAGCAGGGGGATGAGTTACTCCAGGCTCTGGAGCAGATGTTTCCCTGCAGCCTGTGTTGAACCACATCAGAGCAGCCCTGCAGCCTGGGGAGGGCCAGGCACCAGAACAGGCTCCTGGCAGGAACTGCAGCCTGTGGAGAAATAGCCTATGTAGGAGCGGGTTTTTCTGGCAGGTTCTGTGGCCGATGGGTGACCCATTGTCCTGGTTTAGGGCAAATTTGGGAGGAAACCTCTGAATAGGGTCCCTCTGGGAAGCAAACCCAAACAACCCCTCCCCCAACCAGTCCGGGAGGAAATCTCCTCAGAGAAAAGTGGAAAAAACTATTTATTTAACAAACAAAGTGCCCACAAGCACAAAAGAAATGAATAATATGAAACAATAAAACCTCTCATTCTGAAGTGAGATGGCAAATTGAGAAATTCTTGCCGTGGGTATCGCTCGGCTCTCTCTCAGTCTCTTATCAGTCTCAGCCCCTCTGGCACTGCTGGAAAATGCTGAGGTCCAGGCCCCAGTGGGCCACAGGTATGAGCTCCCAGTGCTCTTCTGGGTTTTTCTGTCCAGGACAGGTTTAAACAATCCCAAGAAAAAAAAAAAACAAAAACAGTCCAGGGAGCTTCTCTGCCTCAGCTAGCTAAAACTAACTAAAAAGCAAGGGTTCTCTGTCCCACTGCCTGTCTGTGCCTCAGATGAACACAGTCCAGGAGAAGGAATGTGGAGGAGTGAACGCCGTCTCTGAAAACAAACTGCGCACTTCTTCTTTCCTCCCCTTCGCTCTCAGAACCAGTCTTAAAGGTGCAGAACCCAATATACAGCATCAACAGAACAGACAATTGGGGATACAAGCACCAAAAAGTCACCCCAGGACACCCATGCTAGAGCTGTCTGTTCCTGAAGGACTGTACTCTGTGGAAAAGGACCCATGTTGGAGCAGTTTTGCGAAGGACTGAATCCTGTGTGAGGGACCCCCCACTCTGGAGCAAGGGAAGAGTGTGAGGAAGAATTAGCAGCAGAAATGAAGTGTTTTGAACTGACTGCAACCCCTTATTCCCCATCTGCCTGCACTTCTTGTGGGGGAAGGAGGTACAAGACTCATGAGTGAAATTGAGCCTCGGAAGGGTGGAGAGGGGATGTGGGTTTAGTTTTGTCTTTGTTCTTTGCTATCTTACACTATTTTTATTTGTAATAAATTAATTTTCCCCATGTAAGAGTCTGTTTTGCCCCTGACAATAACTGGTAAGCAATCTCTGTGTCTTTATCTTGACCCATGAGCTTTTCCATCTTATTTCCTCCCCATGTCCTGTTGAGGAGGGGGAGAGTGAGAGCACTTTGGTGGGCACTTGGTGGCCAGCCAAGGTCAACCTGCCACACCTGATCAATTATTTTAGTGCTTAGCAGCCTTGAAATGCTGTGAAATATATACTAATGAGAGGTTACTGGAGGAGCTTTAGTCATGGCCTTGAATTTTGAGAGACTTGAACCAGTATAAGGACTCATGTGAGACTGCTGGAAATTAATAAGAAGCACTAGTGACTTTCAGCTTCACCTGTGTTTGTGTTTATGAGCCTAGTTGTCTCACTTCTTCTGTAAGTCAATGCACAATCTAGTATTTCTGAATGAGGAAGGTGAAATTTCTGAATGGTGACAGTTGTATTGTTTTTCAGTTCCTAGAGTGATTCTGGGAAAAGATGCTTGTTAGACATAAACTTTAAAATGCTGAATGGGCACAAACATTGGTATGCTGTCCTGGCAAAGGGCAGAAAGCGTTGCAATAGGTGTATTAAAGAACAGGAATGTGCATATCTAGTACTCCGTAGAAATTATACTTTTTGGCAGAACAGCAAAGAAGTTCACAGCAGATTTCCCAGTTTTGGTGTTTCTGAAAAAGAATTGCTGGCAGCGAGCCACAGGCTCTACATACTAAGCTGAGGATGCTTTATGATTTGTATTATGTGGAAGCATATGGTTTTGTCACTGTCCCTGCCATTTTCAAGGACTTAACCAGGCAAATAAGGTAATGCCATTTCCCAGGAAAATCATATTAAGAACTTATGGTACTTCTGTTTAAGTTCCTGTGGTGTAAGTTCATCTTGAGTGCTTATAAGGGTACAAGATCAAAACCCTCCAGCTACCTTTTGCAAAAATGTGAGCTGCTTACATGAAGTTAAGCTTTAAAATGCCAAGTCTGAGGTCTGGATAAATTGACTACATTTTAGCTTGAGGCTTTACTATTAGAAGATGATTCATTTAGCTAGAGATTAGCTCCCCATATTGTTAAACACTGGTTCAGCTATGGCACCAATGTCACCGAGTAATTTTAAATTACAATATTTAACAAAGATTTGCTGTGAGAGCACAGTGTATCTACAGTGATTTTACCTGTAATACAAGCTCACCTATGGTATAAACATGGATGGGGAGAAAAGTGATGGTTCACCAGCACCATCAGACTTAATTTTCTAACATTCAGGAAGAGCCATGTTGTTTGCTAGTGTAAAAATCATGTAGTCTGTTTATTCTTTTGGAAGTTGAGTCATTGAACAGCTTTATAGTATTGGCATATACACTTTGTGCAGAAGGAAAATGTTTATTTTCATCGACCCAAGCCTCTCTATGATCACTCCCTCTCATTATCTTAACCATCAAATCTTTAGTTGTCTTTACAATCCCAGAACCTACATCAGACACCAGGGAAGACATTCCTGTCTACACTGCATTTGCTTTGACTGTTTCAGGCACTCCACTAGCTTTTGCTTCTACCCACCCTCCTTCAAATCACAGCTGCTTTATTTCCTCCTTCTGCCGCCTTGATTGCTCCTGCGCCTTTCCCTGACACTGCCACAACCTGCACGGCTGTACCCTATGTCCCTGCAAGCAGTGTCTAATTCCACTGCTATGCAACCCGCAGCTCTACCAAATACTACCCACGTGTTAACATTTTACAACTATTATATGTGGTTCCCCAGAGACTTAATTTGGGGAAGTAGCAAAGATGTTTAGAGTTGTTTCAAGTTTAAATGTATATATAGAGGCTCATATGGTTTATTCTCAGTTTTTGTGATCTACAGGTGTCCTAGGGTGATTTTGTGATGCTTGTATCCCCAATCGTCTGTTCTGTTTATGTTGGATATTATGTTCTGTACCTTTAAGACTGGTTCCAAGAGTGAAGAGGGGAGAAAGAGAAGTGCTGAGTTTGTTTTCAGAAACTGCACTTACTCCTCCACATTCCTTCTCCTGGACTGTGTTGTCTGCAGCACAGACAGACAGCAGGACAGAGATCTCCTTTGCTTTTTAGTTAGTTTTTACCTAGCTGAGGCAGAGAAGTTCCCTGGACTGTTTTTTTTCTTTTTCTTGGGACTGCTTAAACTTGTCCTGGACTAAAAAACCCAGAAGAGCATCAGCTCACACCTGTGGCCCACCGGGGCCTGGGCCTCGGCATTTTCCAGCACCGGAGGGACTAATAAGAGACTGAGCGAGCTATACTCCACGACAAGGATTTTCTGAATTGGCCATCTCTTAGAACAGCAAGAGGTTTTATTGTTTCATGCTATTCATTTTTTATGCTTGTGGATACTTTGCTTGTTAAATAAATAGTTTTTTCCACTTTTCTCCAAGGAAATATTTTCCCGAACCAGTTGGGGGATGGGCCGCTTGAATTTGCTATTTTGGTGGGACCCTATTCAGAGGTTTTCTCCCACATTTGCCCTAAATCAGGACAACAGGTGAAAAGAACCTAGCTGAAATCTAGTACAGTAAAAGAATAAATGTTAAAAAATACTGAGTGTGTCCACATTTGCATATGATGGAAGGGAAAAAAGGAAAAAGGTGGAAGAATGGAAGGTGAAAAGAAAGAAGGAACAGAAAGTGAGGTTATTGACAACAGTGCTGGCAAAAAAATTTCAGGATAGGAGCAGAGGATTTGGAAGTAAGAGCACATGGGGAAGATTTGTAATAGCTGAGGACTCAGCCATCTGTCTCCTGGGAAGGGATCTGTTGCAGGCTTTGGATGTAGAAATAAGGTTGGCATCAGAAGGAATAGATTTAGATGTTATGGGAATTAATATGATAAAAGAAAAACTGAAAGAAGGTATAACCAGAAATGCTTTTACAATACCCTCAGAATTGAGGAAAGTCCCAAAGTTATTGTGGAGCCAGACAAGCACAGATACGGGACTATTGCAGTCAGCATAACCAGTGCAGATAAAAACCAAGGGGGGTGTTCCACCTGCAGTAAAGCAGTATCCTATCCCCAGGGAAGCATGTACAGGTATTCAAAACCTAATTGATGTGGTTTTAAGAAACAGTATTCTAAGAGAATGTGAATCCCCTTATAATACCACATTATTACCAGTTACCACAACCATAATTGATGAAGAGGGTAGTCCAGGATATAGATTTATACAGGACCTAAGAAAAATTCATGAGCATGTGACAGTGCCACATCCAGTGGCACCAGATCCATCAACCATTTTATTACAAATTCCACACGGGGAAAGGGTATTTGTGGTCATAGATTTAACTGCTGCATTTTTTAGTATTGCAGTGGATGAAGAAAGCCAGCTACTGGTTGCTTTCACTTGGGAAGGGAAACATTTAACTTGGACAAGGTTGCCTCAAGGCTTTGTGAGAGCACCAACTATATTTTCACAAATATCAAAAACAGATTTGGAAGATGCACAATTACCCAAAGATTCAATGTTAGTACAGTATGTGGATGATTTATTGATAGTAACTCAAAAGATAAGTGTACAGTATATGCCAGTCATGTACAAAATTGTCTGAGAAAGGACACTGCATTTCTATCTAAATTACAGCTGTGTCAAACAGATTTGGGGTTCATCCTAAGAGACGGGCAGAGGTTAATAGATCCAGACAGAATTCAAGTGATCATAAATTTACCCCAGCCAGTGACAAAAAAGAAGTTAAGGGTTTTACTTAGGACAAGTAGGATTCTGTAGACCATAGATTCTGGGGCGGGGAGAGTTAATTAAACCCTTAACTGAAGCCACATAGTAGGAAGAATTGGAACCTTTGACATGGGGCCCAGAAAGAAAGCATTTGGAACTGTCAAGAAAGCTTTAATGACTGCACTGGCATTAGATTTGCCAGACTATATTAAGCTTTTTTATTTGCATAGACATGAGAGAAAGGGAGTAGCTAGTGGAGTAAATACACAGCAACTCGGACCACATCAGAGGACTGTAGCATATTATTCAGCTAAGTTAGATCCTGCTGTATCTGGTACTCCTCAATGTACTAGGGCTATGGTCACAGCAGCTAAGATGGTAGAAAAAAGCTGTTCTTAGATTTTAGGAAATCAGCTGTACGTACTCGTGCCACATGAGGTGGAAATACTGTTGAATTATATGCAACTCAGGCCCTATCACCACAAAGAACTCACATGTATGAGCTTATTTTGCTGATGGCAGACAATATAATTTTAAGGCGTTGTAATCCCTTGAACCCTGCTACGCTCTTGCTGTTGCCAGAAGATGGTACTCCACACTAGGATTATAGAAGAGTCATTATGACACCTAGCAAACCATGGGAGGATTTAAAAGATGAACCTATGTTAAACCTTGATTTAACCCTGTATGTGGATGGATCTTCATATTACCAAGATGGAAAGTGTGTGATGGGATACGTAGTTGTGGATGAAGAAGGTGTAAGAGAGTCCGAAGCCTTGGTAGCAGAAATAAGTGCACACAAGGTGCAGAACTGATAGCCCTTATACAAGCAGTGAAACAAGGTAAAAACAGGTGAGTGAATATTTATACTGACTCACAATATGCTTTTGGAATGTCATACCATAGGGATGCTATGGAAAGAGAGAGAATTTCTAACTACAGCAGGAAAAGAAGTGGCAAATGGAAAAGAGATAAGGAAACTGTTGGAGGTTATACATTTGCCAGAGCAAATATCAGTGATACACTGTGCAGCCCATATCCCCAAGGAATGCCCTGGCCAATGCCACAGCAAAAGCAGCAGCCAAACAGTAGGTACTGCTTTTTATGCTTTTGACTCCAAATCTGAAAGGACTGAACTTACCAGGTATAACTGAATTATCTAAAAAGGTATGACTGGAGGAGAAAAGAAACTGGGAAAAATGAGAAGCTGCCCAAGACGGAGTGTGGACAATAGGAGGAAAGTCTCTTTTACTGAAAAAAGTATTTATTAGTCACTGTTAGATGGTTCCACGATGAATCTCACAGCAACGCTGAAAACATCACAAACCAAGTGACATGAATGTGGGCAGCACTGGGAATTTATGCTGCTGCAAAAAGGATTGTGGGGGGATGCAAAACTTGTCTGCATTTAATTGGTACCAAGACCCCTCAGCACACATAAGGGTGTACAATTTGCAACATACTTTCCTTTTCACAGTACATGATTATGCAGACATGCCATCATCATTAGCATATAAGCATTTGTTGGTGACAGTGGAGCAATTATTGGGGTGGGTGGAAGCTTTTCCTACCCAAAAGGAAGATTCAGGAACCATAGTAAAAATTGTACTGAAGGAAATCATTCCTATGTATGGAGTACCAGAAATAACAGATTCAGATAGAGTCTGACATTTTGGAGCAGCTATACACATTCAAATATTTAAGGCATTGGGAATTTTACAACAATTATATACTCCTTAACAATCCCAATTGTCAGGGAAAGTAGAAAGGATGAATAGGACAATCAAAGAAAACTTAGTCAAAGTACGAATGCACACAGGATTAAAATGGCCAGAGGCTCTAAATCTAGTTTTATGGAACATAAGAAATGCACCCAAGCAACCCGTAGGACTATATCTGGCAGAAATATTGTTTGGAAGACATTTGGCAGTGCCTGGGACTTATATCCTGGCAAGGGCCAGCCTATTAGATGGAGATGAACGAGTGACACGATATTGTACACGCAACAAACCTTTGAAACTTACAAGTGAGAAGCTTATTGGGATCAGGGAGTGCCACTTGAAATAAAAGTATATGATATTCAACCTGGAGATCAAGTATGGGTAAAAAATTATCAGAGAAAGAATAAATTTGAACTGAAATGGGAAGGTCCTTACACTGTATTACTGTGTACTTATGCAATAAAGTTGCATGAAAAGATTCCTGGATTCATCATTCACTCATAAGAAGGCTGGTCACTGACAGCCACAGAAATTGCTAATTTCATGTTGCATCCCATGATAGTCATGTTGGGTTTGATTTTGTTATGTCTATCACTTACATTAATATTATATATGAACATATTGAAAATGAATAGGCACTTTGAGAAATTCTAGGAGCTCTGTCTAAAATATTAGCAGGCATGCTGAATAAAACCAAAGGGGGGATTGTTGGGGATTAAAATAAGTTTACTTATAGAATATTAGAAATTAATTGTGTAGGTTTAAGTTTAATTGTAACTTGCTCACAGCTTACCATGAGTGAGCCCTGCTCAAAACCTGGCATAGGTAAACTTTAAATGAACTTCATTTGTTAGCATGAATGGTTAAGCAGGGGAGGAAATAGAGAAAGACTGGATACCTTAATTTAAGGGGTTGAGACTCTGGTACTGAGAAGAGGGTGCAAAGGCTGGCCCGAACTGGAAGATAAGAGCAGCTAATGGCCTGCCCACATGGACATGGAGAAAGAATCCAATTAGGTTCTAGAAGATCCCAGACCATAAATCACCATTGGACCAAGGGGTGCATGAAGTGCATGTGAAGATCAGGTGCACAGACTGTAAGAATATAAAGGCCCAAGGAATTCTTTGTTCAGAGTCCCACTCTGGAGGCACCCAGCTCGAGCTGAAATAAACTGACTCTGCCTCAAAACCCAGGGTCTGAACTCTTCTTAAACAAATAGCATAACTCATTTTTCCTCATAAACTCTTACCTTTACACAAGGCTAGGTGGAATCTGGCTATTTTATTTAAAAGGTACACTCTATTAGGAGGTGCTGAAGCTGGTAGATCAGTACAGGCAAGGCTACCACAGTGCCGGGTCAAAAAGGTAGCAAGACTAAGTGGGAGTGTATTTCAAACAGGCACACTTGCAAAGAATATGTGCATACAAAGCCAGCCACACAGAGCAATACAGAAAAATACAGCAGTGCTCTCATAAACAGCACTAATGGCCTGTTCCTCTCTCTGGTTGATCAGGATGAAAGCTCATTAATGGAAAATACATACATATGTGCAATAAGTATCCCTCCAGTAGCTAGCCCATGTCTTGGGGTGACTTTATGATGCTGAATTGAATCCCCATTCATCTGTTTAGCCCAGAAATAAGTTTTGTGCCTTTAAAATTAGATCCGAGAGCGAAGGGGAGAAAAGGAAAAGCAGTGGATTTTTTTTGCCACTGTATTCAAAAACATAGAGAAAAAAGCTTCAGCTCGCTCTCTCTCTCGTGTGTGTTGTCTGCAACACGGACAGCAGGAGAGAGCTCTCCTTTGCTTTTAGTTAAGTTTTTTTAGCTAGCTGAAGCAAAGAAGTTCCCCGGACTGTAGCTTTTCTTTTTCTTTGAACTGATCAGCCTTGCTCTAGACCAAAAACCCAGAAAAACACCGAGAGCTCACGCCTGTGACCCACCGGGGCCCAGCGGCATTTTCCAGTACAAGAAGAACTGATCAGAGACTAAGCAAGCCGAGCTACACCCCACGAAAAAGACTCTCTAAATCTACCATCTCTTCAGAAAAACAAAAAGTTCCATTTTTTAATATTATTAATTTTCTCATATTTGTGAATGCTTTGCTTGTTAAATAAACAGTTTCTTCCACTTTTCTCGAAAAAAACTTGTCTCCCAAATAGGTGAGGGAAAGGGCCACTTGAATTTGCTTTCTAGAAGGACCCCTTCAAAGGTTTTCTCCCAAATTTTGCCCTAAACCAAGACAGCCCCATTTCTATCAACTGGGCATGAGAACTCTCAAAGCCTGCAGCCCCACTCCAGCTGTTGGTACTCAGACCTCATGTGCACATGCAAACACACACACACTGGGTTCCTCCAGTAACTGGCCTTAGGCACTCAGTCTATCCAGTAGCTAGCACCTGAATCCCCTGGTCTTGCAGTTGCCTCAGACAGACACATGTACACACAAATAGGTCACTCCAGTGATTCATCTGGACTTATGGCCTTTCCAATAGCTCTCTCTGAGATCCTCTGGTCTTTCCAGTAACTGCCCCAGACTTACCACCTCTCCAATATCTGGCTCCCAAGCCTCTCATCCCACTTTCTGGCTAGTCCAGCTTGAATTTTACCAGCTATTACACACATCCACACAACTGGAAGACACTCCAGTTGCTGAGACCTCAGGCTCAGGATCCCCTATAATTACATGATCCCTTCTGCTGTCATTTAGACTACTATGCACACATGCAAAATAAAAAACCTCCTTGTCTAAGAAGATTAGTTGAGGCATTTGATAAGAGAAGACACTGCACCTATCAGGCACAGGGCATGGCCAGACAAGTATACTGACCAGCAACATGACTGGGCATTTTATCCCCTTAACCCTCTATTTTCCCATGCTTATTCCTCTCCAATCCATCTTGATACCAGCCTTCCATTGCCTTAGGGCCTTCCCTTAAGTACCATATATTAAGTCTTGTACAATCCCAAAATGCTCTTCCCCTGTAACCTATGAGTCCTATATCCCTGAAGGCAGAACACATACACACACCATTCCCCAGTCTGCACAGTAATATAAGGGGAGCCTCTTCTGTTGATTCCTCTCAGCAGGTCTCATGCCCAGACAATGGTCTGACTTGCAAAACTAAGGGTTTGTCTGAACCCAAAATAATACAAGTGTATTGAAAAAAAAGTAAAAATTTATAGTAGAACATAAAAACCCTTATGCCAGATCATTAAAATATTACCCATGTTCTACCTTGAGGAATTCTGAAACATTTCCTTATAATGGAAACATAACAGAATGGCTTTACAACCACTCCCATTCATCATCACAGAGTCTCTCTTTTCAGTCAGTTAACAAACCGACAGAAACTACAATTGTTTACAAGGAAAAGCAATACTAGGAACATACTATCTTTAACATGGGAATTGTACAGTCTTTATAATAAAAAGCTTCAAGAACTTTAATGCCTACTTCAGTCGAGCTTTAAACTTGTTCTGCTCCTTTCCCCAACTTCTTTCTTCAACTCACTATTGCACATGCTTCTTAGCTATCGGCTTGTACTTTCTCCAAATAAACCACCCAAACATCTGCCTGTCATACCACACATCATTCTCGCTTTCTCTTGGTCTCATAAACAATGGTCATCCCAATGGTTTCATGATTAAAAGTTTCTAATTTCTTTCCTGTTGGCATACACAGGAAGTATCCAAAATATATGATCCCATTCCAGTCTTGCATAATTTTTATATGCCACAGTTGGTGAGGTGACAGTGGCAGCAGCAGCAACTGAGGTAAGTCCAGGGGTGAGGGTTAGATCAGGCTGTACAAGGGGGGTCACCAACTCAGGAACAAATGAGCAGCAGCCTCGACCCTCAGCCTCATGTGGACCCGGAAGCCCCCAGCAGCCAATAAGATGAAGAGGGGGCATTGCCAGAAGCATCTGTCTTGGTTTGACACTGGGCAAATGCTAGGCACCCACAAAAGCTGCTTGCTCACCCTCCCCTGCCACAGCTGGGCAGAGGAGAGAAAAATTTAATAAAGGCTTCATGAGTTAAGGACTGGGAGAAGACACTCCAAGGGCAAAACAGACTCAACTTAGAGGTACAAAGTGCATTCATTACTAATAAAGTCAGAGGAGGATAATGAGAAGTAAAATAAGCCCTTAAAAACACCTTTTCTTCCCCCAACCCCTCCCTCCTTCCCACCAACAATGCAGGGAGACAGGGAGTGGGGGTTTTGGTCAGTTCGTCACCTGAGGTTTTCTTCCGCTATTCAGGGAGAGAAGTCCTTCTCCTGTGAGACCATGGGGTCCCTCCCCACAGGAGACAGCTCTCTGCAAACCTCGATGACGTGGATCCACTCTCACAAGCAGCAGTCCTCCCAAAACTGCTGTGGCATGGGTCACTCTTCCATGGGGTGCAGTCCTCCAAGGACAGGCTGCTCCAGCTTGGAAGCAGGGGCCCCCTTTCTCCACCGGGTCTCCCACTGAATCACAGCCTCCTCTGGGCATGCACCTGCTTGGGCATGAGCACCTCCCCCATGGGCTGCAGATGGATCTCTGCATCCCCCATGGACCCCCATGGACTGCAGGGGGACAGCCTGCTTCACCATGATCATCACCACAGCCTTCAGAGGAATCTTGGATCTGGCACCTGGAGCACCTCCTGCCCCTCCTTCTTCACTTACCTCGGTGTCTACATAGTTGTTTCCCTCATGTTCTCACCTCCTCTTCTTCCCTGGCTGGAAAATTACAACTGCATGCCTAATTGTGTTTTGATTTCCTTCTTAAATATGTTCTCGCATAGGCCTTACCACCATCTCTAATTGGCCCAGCCTTGGCCAGTGGCACATCCATCTTCAGAGCCATCAGGGATTGTCTCTGCCAGACATGGTAGAAGCTTCTAGCAGCTTCTCACAGAAGACACCTCTGTGGCCCCCCCCACTACCAAAAACAGGCCGTGCAAAACCAACACAACATCCAAGGGAGATTTAAATGGCTCTAGGGAGCGAGAGCAATCCAGAGCACAGTGACCAGGAGCGGGCAAACAGGGATATGGGATGCAGTAAAGGCATAGCATGGCAGTTTGCATAGCACTTCACACAGGAAGGATGAGCAGGAAGGTCTCCTCTCTGATCATCCGGGAGCAGCCAATAGAGGCAGCAAACAGTCTCCATAGTTGGTGGAGAAGAGCACAAAGAGATCCTTTAATCCCCAGCCTTATTAGCCGTCTTGGTTTGAAAGACAGGTATCTGCTAAGGAAGGCAGGAACCTCCCTTGGAATGGAAAATATAGCCCCCTTCCATCTGAATTATTATAATTTTGAAATTAAGGGGCTTTCAGGCAAAGATATGAGAAAAGGAATACCAGTTCTTTACTAGTGTGTGTATGTATAACAAGGCAAACAAACAACAATGGTAACAACAACAAACAAGAGCAGAAAGCCCAATAAACAGTCTCTTCCTGCTGTTTAAGCAATTTCCCCTTTGGTGTAGTTAGGGTCGCAGCAGGCGGGGTGCTGGCACAGACAGGCAGGGCAGGTGTGATGACTCCCCCTCGGCTGCAGGGGGTGCTGTGGCATGAGTCTGGCTGTCTACATGGAGAACGGCAGATTGGCTCGGCAGAAGGGATGGAAATGGGGCTTCCTTTACAAACCCTCAGGGGCAGCCGATTCCAGTGCCTCCTCTGGATAGCAAAAAGGAGCTGTTCAGCAGGGACCTCGGAGTAGCAAGGTGGGAAGGCGGGGATAAGCAAAGTCTTGGAGTGGTAGATGAGATGTATCAGAAACCTGGCAGCTGTAGCTGGAACCACGGGGCATCCCGGCTGGACTGGAACTGCGGGGCATCCCCGCAGGGCAGGGAGTGCTGAGCTACAATGTAGCGAAAACCCGGAGCAGTGGCAAAAAACCCCCAGAAAACCAGCAGGGGCAGGGCAGCAGCCTGGGTCCCGAGCAGGGCAGGGAAAAGGCTCCCTGGGAGGGGAAAGGGCTTGGGATCCTGGGGTTTTTCCCCAAGGCATGAGAGCAGATGGTGAAAGGTCTTTTTTAGTGAGGTAGGGTGTTAATAAGGTCCCAGTTCAGTGGCTGCTCTCACCAGCAGAGGCTCACCTCATGGCAGAAGAAGCAGGCCTGGGCTGGGCTGTGACGGCGGCAGTGAATTCCTTCCCCCAAGCAGCAGCTCCAACCATCCTCCTCCGAAGCCCAGCAAAAGAGAGGTAGCAGCTGCCCCAGCCCCTTCTTTTTCCAGCCCAATTCTCGTGGTATCTCTGCCCTTCCCTGAGAAACCTCCAGGTAAAGAGAGTAGCCAGCTGGACCCCTCCCCAGAGCTGAAGCCACTTCTTATGTCTCTCTTAAGTACCCAGTCGTTATTGTCTCCTAGCAACACATATGGGGGAAAATTCTTTGAGACAAAGAAACAAAAGAATCTTAAACCCCAGCATTAGCATACTAGTATAAGCTTCCTCAATTATGGTGTTCACATGCCATAGAGCTCAATCCCCTGTAGCTGTGGGAGTCACTGACCTAGTCCTGCCAAGAGGCCTCCAGACAGACAGACCTGCTGATGGTAGATGCAGCTCTCCAGGTCACAGGTTTCTGGGAGTGCTTGATGCCTCTGTGTGAGGCTGGGGCAGACAAGCAGTTATTTTGCAGAAGGTGTGCTGTGGTTGAGGAGCTGTGTCACCAGGTGAAGGAGCTACAGGAGGAAGTCAACAGGCTACATAGTATTCGAGTGAACAAGCAAGAGATTGAATGGTTATTTTCAGAGACGCTACAGTCTCAAGATTCTCAGGAGTCTCAAGCCTCCATTGTAGTGGAGAAGCAGGTGGACTCAGAACCCTGCAGGGTAATTAGTCAAGGGTCTATCAAAGACAAAGGCTGGAAGCGGGTTGCACACACTAGGAGGAAGGTTCCTCCTCCTCAGAATTTGACAAGTAGGACTGGCACTTTCTACAACAGGTATGAGGCCCTGGAACTAGAAGGCCAGACAACTGATGAGATGGGCAAAGGTCCTTCTGGGATAGAGGGGCCTCCTAAAGCAACCCCACCTGTACACACATCATGACTTCCTCTGTTAAGAGAAGAAGGGTAGTTGTAATGAGCCTCCCTTCTAAGAGAAATGGAGGGTCTGATATGCAGACTGGACCCAACTCACAGGGAAGTCTGCAGTCTCCCAGGGGCTTGGATAAGGGACATTACTAGAAAACTTTCCAGTCTAGCAAGGCACTCTGATTACTATCCCTTATTGGTTGTTCAAGCCAGCAGTGATAAAATAACAAAGGGAAGTCTGAGGGCAATCAAAAGAGACTTCAGGGCCCTGGGGCAATTGGTAGAAGGATCAGGAGCACAGTGATTTCCTTGAATCTTCTGGTAACAAGGAATAATATTGATAGGAATATGCAGATCCTTCAGGTCACTGTGTAGCTCCAAGATTGGTGTCAGCAGAAAAATGTTGAGGTTTTTGACCATGGGATGATCTACTCAACACCTGATCTACTGACACCTGGTGGGATACACCTTTCTCAGAGGGGAAAAAGAGCTTTAGCACAGGAGCTAGCAGGGCTCATTGATAGAGCTTTAAACTAGATTGGAACAGGGAAAGGGACAAACCCAGGCTTGTCAGTGCTCAGTGATGGGAGGGTGTGCCAAAATTTGAGGAAACAAGCACTAATGGGATCCCTCAATCTACTTCACAAGGTGTTGACTGCAATGTACCACACCTGAATTGTTTCTATACCAATGCACACAGCATGAGGAACAAACAAGAGGAGCTCAAAGCTTTGGCCCAGTCCCAGAGATTTGACATCATTGGCATAAGTGAAACCTGGTGGGATGAGTCCTGTGACTGGAGTGCCCTTTTGGATGGTTCCAGGTTCTTCAGGAGGAATAGGTAGGGAAGGTGAGGCAGGGAGTGGCACTCTATGTAATAGAAGGATTAGAATGTATGGAGCTCACAGTTGGCAATGGCACAGTTGAGAGCCTCTGGGTAAGAATCAAGGGATAAAAAAGTAAAGTGGATGTCATCGTGGGAGTCTATTATAGACCTCTTAGCCAGGACAATGACGTCAATGAATTATTCTTTGAGCAACTAAGGGACACTTCCAAGTCAACTGCCCTTGTCCTTATGGGAACTTCAACTTGACAGAAATTAACTGGGAGTATCACACAACCCAGGCCAGAAGATTTCTTAAAAACCTGGATGACAACTTCATGGAACAGGTACTAAGGAAGCCACCTTGGAAAGATGCCCTCCTTGAGCTACTGCTTGTCAACTGAGTGGATCTTGTGAGTGAAGTGGTGATTGGCAGCCACCTTGGCCACAGCAACCACAAAGCAATTGAATTTAAAATCTCTAGTGACAGAAAGAAAAGTGCCAGCAAAACCTCAACCCTGGACACAAGGAGAACAGACTTCAGGCTGCTCAGGAAACTAGTAAGGTCCCCATGAAAAATGTTTTTACAGGTGCTGGGGTCCATCAGTGCTGGTCACTTTTTAAACATCACATCCTAAGGGCAAAGGAGCAGGCGATTCCCAAATGTTGGAAGTCAAGCAGGCGAGGCAGAAGGCTGGCTTGGCTGAACAGGAATCTTCTCTTGGAAATAAGGCAAAAGAGGAACATGTATGACTAGTGGAAGCAAGGTCAAGTGACATGGGAAGAATGCAGAGATGCTGCTCATTTGGATTGGAAGGGACCTTTAAAGATCATCTAGTCCAACCCCTCCTGAAATGAACAGGGACATCCTTAACTAGATCAGGTTGCTCAGAGCCCCATCCAATCCAACCTTGAATGTTTCCAGGGATGGGGAAACATTTGAATCTACCCTCTTTTAGTTTAAAACCATTACCCCTTGTCCTACTGAAAAAGGCCCTGCTAAAAAGGCTCTCTCAGTCTTTCTTATAAGCTCCCCCTTGAAAGATCACAATAAGGTCTCCCCAGAGCCCAGCCCTAACAACCCCAACTGTTTCAGCCTTTCCTAATAGGAGAGGTGCTCCAGCCCTTTGATCACTTTTGTGGCCCTCCTCTGGACCCACTCTAAGAGGTGCATGTCTTGTACTGAGGACTCCAGAGCTGGATGCAGCACTGCAAGTGGGGCCTCACCAGAGCAAAGCAGAGCAGGGAGGCAGAATCACCTCCCTTAACCTGCTGGACAAGCTGCTTTAGATGCAGCGCAGGACATGGCTGGTTTCTGGGCTGCAAGTTCACATTGCCAGCTCATGTCCAACCTCTCATCCACCAGCACCCCCAAGTCCTTCTCAGTAGGGCTGCTCTTGATCCTCCAGCCTGGACTGATACCAGGGGTTGCCCCAACCCAGGTGCAGAACCTTGCATTTGGCCTTGTTGAACCTCGTGAGGTTCATATATGATCACTTCTCGAGCTTGTCCAGGTCCCTCTGGATGGAATCCAATCCCTCAGGCATGTCAACCACACCACATGTTCATGTCCATCTTGTACTAGGGAGCCCAGAACTGGACACAAGATAACATCTGGAGTCCCAAATGCTGGTGCATTGGGTTTGCGTGGCCAGGTTTCGGTAGCAGGGGGCTACAGGGGTGGGTGGTGTGAAGATGCCAGAAGCTTCCATTATTTCCAACAGAGCCAATGCCAGCCAGCTCCAAGATGGACCCGGCCAAGGCCAAGCCAATCGGAGATGGTAGTAACACCTCTGTGATAACATATTTAAGAAGAAAAAAATAAAAAAGTTATTGCACAGGATTGCAGCCAGAGAAGAGCAGATTGAGAATATGTGAGAGGAACAGCCAAGGTCAGTGGAAAAGGAGGGGGTACTCCAGGCACTGGAGCTGTGATTCCCCTTCAGCCCATGGTGAAAACCATGATGAAGCAGCTGTGCCCCTGCAGCCCATGGAGATCCATGGGGATGCAGTTAGACCTGCAGCCCCTGGAGGAGACCCATGCTGGAGCAGGTGAATGCCTGAGAAGAGACTATCAATCCATGGTAGGCCCATGCTGGAGCAGGGTCCTGGCAGGGACCTGCAGACCCATGGAGAGAGGAGCCCACATTAGAGCAGGTTTCCTGGTAGGACTTGGGACCACACGGGGCATTGGAACAGGCTGTGCCTAAAGGACTACCTCCCATGAAAAGGGACCCACACTGGAGCAGTTCATGAAGAACTGTAGCCTGTGGGAAGGACTCATGTTGGAGAAGTTTGTGGAGGACTGTCTCCCATGGAAAAGACCCTAAGCTGGAGAAGGGGAAGGGCTCCTCTCCCTGAAGAGGAAGCAGCAGCAGAAAGCACCTGTGATGAACTGACCGTAACCCCCAGTCCCTGCCTCCCTGTGCCACTGGGGGAGGGGGGGAAGGAGGTAGAGCCTGGGAAGGAGAGAGAGGTGGAGGGAAGGTGTTTTTAAGATTTGTTTTACTTCTCATTATCCTGCTCTGATTTTGACTGGTAATAAATTCAGTAATTTCCCCAAGTCAAGTTTGTTTTGCCCATGATGGTAATTGGTGAGTGCTCTCCCTGTCCTTATCTCAACTCATGAACCTTTTGTTGTATTTTCTCTCTCCTGCCCAACTGAGGGGAGCGATAGAGCGGCTTTGGTGGAGGCCTGACATCCAGCCAGGGTCAAACCACCACAGCTTAATAGAAGGAACCCATCTCTTCCGTAAAACTGCTACTACACTTGCTGAAACAGCCCAGTATTTGCTAGACCTTCACTAGAAGGGCATACTGCTGTCTCATATTCAGTTTATCCTCCAGGACCCTCATGTCCTTATCTGCAAAGCTGCTTTCTAGCTAGTTGGTGCTCAGCCTGAACTGGTGTGGGGTGTTTACCTCGCCAGGTGCAGGATTTGGCATTTGTCCTTGTTGAACTGCATGAGGTGCCTACCAGACTATTTCTCCAGCCTATTGAGGTCCTTCTGAATAACAGCCCAGCCCTATAACATATTGACTGCTTCCCACTATTTGGTCTTATCTGTAAACTTGTAGAGAGGGGACAAAGTTGTGTTATCCAGTTGTTCATAGACATTAAACAGAATTGGCTCCCGTATCCATACCTAAGAAATACCACTAGTAATTTGCCACCAGTTGGACTTTGCATTGCTGATCACAACCCTCCAAGTCTAGCAGTCTGTCCTAGTTACAGGGATAGGAGGCAGAGTCCAAATTGTGTATTCTATGCCCCCTCTACATCATCTTTAGTAGACTGTCTCTTTAAGACCTGCAGCTAAACCAGGACAGCCCAAGCCACTAGCAGTTGCCCCCATTCAAAGAGGAAATCCAAGACCAAATCAGTTCACATAGTGAGTGACAAAGGGGAGGAAGAACCTTCACAACCAGTGGAAGATACAATCATTTAATCCATGTCCTTGTATGAGCTGTGTAAAGAGTTCACTTGTCAAGACAGATGAGTCCATATTGACCCGGCTGCCCCGAATCTGGGATGCCACAGCCAATGATACAAACTTACATGGTGATGAAGCCAGGCAACTGGGATTCCTGTCCTGGGATGTGGTTATTGACCAGAGGATTGGAAAAAAGCAAGAAAATCTCAGCCTCTGGAGGCAACTCCTGTCAAATGAGGGAAATATACCTTTGCAGAGAAGACCTCTATGTGCAGCAAGGTCAGTGGAGCACTATGGAGCAAGGTATCTGGTGCCCAAGAGAAATAGCTGTGATGGAGATAATTTTTTCAGATGATGTGCAATTCCCTAAAAGTCTGGACTGCATCCAATGTACATCACAGATGTGGCAGAAATTTGTACGGCTCGGGCCAAAGATATAATGCCACTACTTAGCATCACTGCAATGGAAGGAGGGAGAAGACAGAGTGAGTGCTTTGGCTATCAAACTCTGGATATATGAAGACACTATTACCACCCATTACAGGCCCATGTCTCAGCTGTGGAAACAGAACTGGTCGAGCATGTCCAGAACTGGGAAGAGAAAATTGAAGGGTGCCACCAGAAACTCAGAGAGGGGTTTAAGGAAGAAACTTTCCACGTCTCTCCAATACAGACCATAGTCTCTGCTATTAGGAGCAGATACCCCCAGACCAGGGAGAGAGGCAATCTGTGGTTTTACCTGCATGAATATGGAGAAGACACAAGGAGATGAGATGGAAAACCCACCTCTGCCCTAGCAGCAAGGGTATGTGAGTTGAAAGGAGGAACAACTACCACAGAACTACCACAGGAAACTCATCAAGGATAAATGCTGCTCCAGTCTCCCATGGACACACCCCCAGGCAGAAGAGAAGGGATGATGTCATGTCTGATCCTCTGGAAGGGACCTCCAGGTCATATTTACAGGGAGGGAGCAATGAGTACCATAACTAGAACTAGAGGGGCTTTGCCCCTCGCCAGGTAGAAGAAAGCTTCAATTGGATCTATTTGACTGTGTGGATCCGATGGCCTGGCACATCAGACCCACAAGTGTATAAGGCTCTAGTTAACACCAGCACACAATGTACCCTGATGCCATCAAGATATGTAGGAAGAGAATTTATCTCCATCTCTAGGGTGACAGGGGATTCCAGCAGCTGACTACTGGAAGCTGAAGTGAGCTTGACTGGGAAGGAGTGGCAAAAACACCCCGTTGTGACTGGCCCAGAGACCCCATGCATCCTTGGCATAGATAACCTCAGAATCAGGTATTTCAAAGACCCAAAAAAGATACCATTGGGCTTTTGGGATAGCTTCTGTGCAGATAGAAGAAACTAGACCTTGCCTGGTCTCTCAAAAGACCTTTCCACTGTGAGACTGCTAAGGATTGAAGAATGACAGGTTCCAATTGCTACTGCAACAGTGCATTGTCAGCAATACTGCACCAACTGAGATTCCGTGATTCCTATCCATAAGCTGATTTGTGAACTGGAGAGCCAGGGAGTGGTCAGTAAGACTCACTCATCCTTTAATAGTCCTATATGTCCAGTGCATAAGTCCAATGAAGACTGACAGTAGACCTGAACAAAGTCACACCACCACTAAGTGATGCTGTGCTGGACATGCTCAAACTTCAGTATGAGCTCGAGTCTAAGGCAGCAAAGTGGTGCCACCATCGACATTGCTAATGCGTTTTTCTCCATTCCTTTAGCAGCAGAGTGCAGGCCACAGTTTGCTTTCACCTGGAGGGACATGCAGTACACCTGGAATCGATTGTCCCAGGTGTAGAAACACAGTCCCACTATTTGCCATGGACTAATCCAGGCTGCACTGGAAAAGGGTGAGGCTCCAGAACATTTGCAGTACATTGATGATGTCATCATATGGGGGAACACAGCACAGGAAGTTTTAGAGAAAAGTACGACTGTAAGCCCTCTCTATCTTGTGACATGGAAGAAAAATTATTTCAAATGGGGCCCTGAACAACAGCCTTTTGAACAAATTAAACAGGAGATTGCTCATGCAATAGCTCTTGGACCAATCAGGACAGGACGTGAAAAACCTGCTCTACACCACAGCTGGGGAGAATGGTCCTCCCTGGAGCCTCTGGCAGAAAGTATTAGAGGAGAATCAAGGACAACCCCTGAGGTTCTGGAGTCGGGGATACATAGGATCCAAGGCCTGTTACACTCCAACTGCATTTAGTGAAGGCCACCAGGTTAGTTAATGCTAGAGGCTCTACCAGTTGAGCTGGCTCTGCCCAATCAGAACCTCTGCATACAGCAGGTGCAGATAAAGTCCCCGTGGTGCGTATGAGAAATATGTTAGGAAAGAGTTTGGATTAGTCCTGCCTCAAGCAAAGGCAAACCCATCTGCAAGATTCTTTTTACTCAAGGACCAGGATGCACTTGGCAGGTAATGCAGAAGGAGGGGGAAACAATGTGTACCTCAAAGGGATTTGATTTTGTGTGAGAACCCTCTGTAATGTTGAATTGCCTATATAATACTGGTTGTTGAACGATACTGTGTCTTGGGGTGACTTTATGATACTGTATCCCTTATCGTTTGCTTTATGCCCAGACATGGGTCCTGTAACTTTAAGCTAGGTCTGGGAGGGGGGAGGAAGCCAGGGGAATTCTTTCTGCTGCTTGTGTTCAAACACATCCTCCCCTGTTTTCTCAGAAGAGAGAGGGAGAGTTAATTGCTTTGCTTTTAGCTAGCTTCTTTTTTTGTTAGCTGAGGCAAGAAGTTTTCCTGGGACTGCATACAGCTTCTCCATTGACTTCTGTGGCTTCTTCCGGAACTGTTCAGCTTTGCTCTGGTCCAAGAACAGACCATCACTGGGAGCCGGGGAGGAGGTACCAGGATGCCGCATCCTGGCTCCAGACCTCGGGAGCAGCCGAGACACACCTACAGAAAGACCTCTGAATCCACCAGCTTTCTCTGCAGCAAGGTTTTAATATTTAACATTATTCTTTTTTTCCATGCACTCTGTGTATGTGCTAAATAAACAGGTTTTTTCACTTTCCTCCAAGAAATTCCTTTAGTACCAGTGGTGGGGGAGGTAGTGCCGAAACTTTCCTTCTTTAGAGATGTTAATTTCACGACTTTCCTCCTAAACTAGTCTCAAACTGAGACATACTGCCACTGTATACCATAAACACCAGTCAAGGACAAAATGAATTCGACCTAAATCTTGAGGGATGGTCAGTGACTACTGAAATAATACCTGTGTTTGTGTATATTTTTTTAATATATATATATACATGCATATAGTTCAAAAAGTATTAATTTGAGTATGACATAGATGGTATAGAATAAGGGGTGGAATATGTTCTAGTTACAGGGATAGGAGGCAGAGTCCAAATTGTGAGAGAGGGCATGTAGGACCGGGGGTTAGGACCACATGGCTGATAGGCACCAGGAGAGGAACAGCCTGTCATACACCACCACTGCCGGGGCCACCACAGCTGCCGTTGGGTGCTGCTTACAGCTTTTGTAAGCTGCTGCCACGTGGGAACCCACCTCACCATCTTTGCGGGAGTAAATGGCACTTTTGTTTTTGCTGGGGAGGGAGGGGGGGCGGAAGGTGGCATTTTGCCTTTGCTGGTTTTGTAGGTAAACCATTTTCTTCTGTATTTTTGTGTTGCTTGCAATTTTCACCTAAGTAAAATTGTGACTTGTTTTAAACCTCTCCCAGTCTTGTTTTCTTTGTTTTCCTCTCCACTGTCATGGGGGAGGGAAGGAGGGTGTCAAGCAGTTTGTTGGGTTTTGGGGTTTTTTTTAAACCATTACACAGTCCAGCTAGTTTTCCACCCAGCTTATCATCCACTTCATCAAATTTGTGAGGTATGCAGACCATGTCCAGTGTTTCTAAAGTCAACATATACCATTTTTCCCCTTGTCCACATAGCCAGTCATGCAGGGAGGGCGATCAGGCACAACTTATCTTTGATAAACCCGCACTGGCTGCTCGCAATCACCTTTTTGCACTTTATGTTCTGACATGACTTCCAGAAGGATTTGTTCCTTAACTTTTCCAAGGACTGATGCAAGGCTAACCAGCCTGTAGTTTCCTAGATCCTACTTCTTGAAAACTGAAATAATGTTTCAGGTTTTTTTCCTCCCCAAGTCATCTGCCAATCACCATGGCCTTTCAGAGAAGACAGAGTGGGCTCAATAACATGAGCCAATTTCCTCAGCACCCTCAGGGGCATCTCATCTGGTCTCACAGACTTGTAATTCTGAAATTGGGTTAAGTGGTCCCTAACTTAATCCTTGTCTACTGTGGGAAATATTTCACTCCTGCACACTGTCACTAGGCTCTGGTATCTGAGAGGCCAGAAGGCAGATCTTACCAGTAAAAACCAAGAGTCCTGGTTTCAGCTGGAAGAGAGTCCATTTTCTTCTTAGTAGCTAGTACAGTGCTGGGTTTTGGATTCAGCATGAGAACAATGTTGATAACACACAGATATTTTGGCTGTTGCCCAGCAGTGCTCACCCTGAGTCAAGGACTTTGCAGTCTCATGTTCTGCCAGTGAGCAGGTGCACAAAAAGCTGAGAGGGAGCACAGCTAAGACAGATAACCTGAACTGGCCAAAGGGATATTTCATAACAGAGAGATGGAAGTGGCTAATCACTGTTCAAAGACTGGCTGGGCATCAGTCAGCAGGTGGTGAGCAATGGTATTGTGCATCACTTGTGTTTCTTGGGTTTTATTCCCCCCTCTCTCCTTTTCATTACAGTTAATTATTATATTTTATTTCAATAATTAACCTGTTCTTATCTCAACCCACAAAAGTTTTACCTTTTTTTACCCCCAGTTCTCTTCCCCATCCCATTGCAGGGAGAGGGTGAGCAAGCTGCTGTGTGGTACTTAGTTCCCAACTGGAGTTTCCCCTTTCTCTTAATTTAAGGCTAATCTTATAGAACATTGATGATTCTTCAGAGATTCACACAATATTCTAAGTTGGAAGGGACCCACAAGGATCAAGTCCAACTCTCAAGCAAATGGCTCATAATTAAACCATGAGACTAAGGCAAAGTGGCATCTAGTACCCAATTACCTCAGCCTTTTACATGTTCATTGAGAAGAAAACCAGGCCTTTTGCTGCCCATGTAACCCTTCCTGCTGTCCTCCATATCCCTCTCTAGTTGCAACTCCAGCTGATCTCAGGCTTTCGTACCTCCATCCCTGCATGCTCAGACAGTGTTCTGGGCTCCCCAGATCTCTATAAAGACTTTTGATGCACTCAAGATCACCCTAGCATTACCATTTGCATCCATATGTATGAGCAAAAAGGGATAGATGATTCTGCTCTTTCTGCCACTGTCCAAATCCAGGTCCCTGATAGGCAACAAGCCTCCCAAGACTGCAAGTCAGGCTAGCAGATGAGTGCCTCACTCTCCCACAAGACGTTTCCAACCTCCAGCACCCTCCACTTACTCTGGTGAGGAATCTTTCATAATTCATTTCATCCACTAAAAATTAACATTTAAGTGAAACTATTATGCTTTTTTAATTAGAGTATGTGTGAAAACCCATCCTGTGAAAATAAAAATCTGATCCACAACAAAAACATTATGCAGCTTCATTTTTAGTCTAATGCAGCTAGAAGATACATCACTGCTTACAGCTGAGAAAAAACAAATTCCTAATTCTGTCAACACCAGAGAGCAGCAGATCAACATACTGTAAAGAACAAACAGAAATACTATTTCATTAGCCTACAAATCATATTAGGAAATTTCATTACAAGAAGAGAGAATTCACTTTAATTTCTAAAAAACAGAAGAATCACATAAAAAGACAACGAACATCTATTTCTGCATGTCTAGAAACTGAAAACACATTAAGATCACTACTTAGAGCATTTTTATTTGGGGGATAATGACTCCAAAGTAGTTCCATTAAAATAGTCACTGTGGTTTTATTCTCAACATAAATCCCTTTCAAAAGGCTTAGTATGGGATCCCAAATTTAGTAACTAACTGAACAAAACATACACACCAAGTTTTAAAAATCAAAACAGTGAACTCGAAATAAAAAAAGCCTTTTTCTTAAATTTAAGTGATTCTATGCTACAGAGATATTCCTTTATTTGCTGAACTAGCTTTCTGAAAATACAAACTTTATTTTACCATTACATTGAAATATACAACGCAACATTGTAGTTAATAAATCATTGGATCAAAACAAATGCATCCCACTCCATAGATTGAGATACAAGCAAAGAGAGCATCAAAATCCAGGTCTCATGATTCCTAATTGTATACTCAGACCCCAAGGTACAACTACAAAAAGAAAAGGCACAAAATAGTATAATATTATTTATTATTATTTTAACAGGTTGAGGCGTCAACAACAGTAACAGAAGTTTGACAAATCTACACCAGGACAACTATGATTCCAGTGACCTATCTATTAGAAAAGCTTACAAAATGATTGATAATTAGGAAATTTCAAATATAGCTAGAAATCAAGAAACAGCTACTCTGTCAAATATGCCTTTTATATGATGCAGTCACATTAAAAAAATCACAATTATCTAAGACTCCTCTTGATCTTTAAGTCAGTATATTTTAGTCTCATTCAATTATTCATAGAAGCAAGATTTTCTAAATCTAATATTTAGCTAAAGAAATTGGATAACAACTGAGATACAAGTTAGCAGTTTGGACTTAAAAATCTGCTATGTAGCAAAATAGGACCAAGTAGTTCTGATAAATAACAGGAGAGAATATAGATTTGATTGAGGTTCACAACTGAGCAATATGGTAAAAACTGCCTATAGAAGCTAGGATGCGAAAATAACAGTCCAGAGATCACAATAATGTCACAAAACAGGAAAAGCATGTGTCTCTGATCTGCATATAAAAGCTAAGAGGAAAAACTGCTGTAAGTTAGTTCAAAAGAAAGGTCCAGTGTTCTCTTGCTGCAAGTATAATATGTTTGTACATGTACTGACCACTACGAAGTAGAAAGGAAATCAGAGGCTCGGGAAGAAAACCTAGATAATAAACGGAGGGGACATGCTAGAAATACAGAAAAAACCCACAAGATAACAATATAGAAGTATCTCAGGGAAAGAGATATGACAGCTGAAACACTGAAGACCAAACAGTTCTAACTTTAAGGCACTTATCTTTTATATTCAGTTTAATTCAAATACCATTGTCCTGGTTTCGGCCATGTAGTGGTTTCATGTTCACCGAATTTCTATTTTGCCAAATTTAGTGTCTGCTCTTTTTTACCTTCGGGAGATAGGGTTGGTTTAGAAATTTAATTTGTATTTTTTTTCTTTTCTTTTTTTCTTCTTCTTAGTGTGTGTTAATAAATCTGATTACCTGAAGTTGGGGCCTGTTTTGCCTTTTTCTCCAAAATCCTTTCTCCCACCACAAACTGTCCATTTTCTACAAACAATGCAAAGAGGCAAAACTCAGAACTCTAGGTCAGTATCACTTATAAAACAGTCTTTCATTCAGTCTTTGAGAGAGAGAAGTCTCTCTTGTTGTTTGGTAACTTTCCATAAGAGAAACAGTCTGCTTGTGGCTTCTAACTCACACAAAAGCAGCCCACCCGGGGAACTTCTGCAGTTGTGGAACCTCCCATATCACATAGTCTTTCTCCTGACCACATATGGGCCATAGACTCACATATTGGGGTGTCACCTTTTAAAGATAACTTAAAAGGCAAAGGATTCTTCAACTCAGAGAACAGAAATGTCTTTTCACTTCTTTCATTGGCACAGGAGGCTTCTTATCTCTCTCTGTTCAAACCTCTTATGGGATCACTAAATCACATACTTCTAATTCAATATTCACTCAAGAAATCACAGATACCTTTGCTCAAAAAATCCACAAATCATCTCTCCAATTTATATTGTCTACGATTTAAAGGATTATTCTAGCATATTTAGTCTGTTACCATAACTCATAGATTTTTCAGCTTAGAACCAAGGCAACTTGTCATCTCTTCCACCTAAGAGGTCACTCTTCCTTTACTGACTTTGAGAACTTCATATTGTCACTTTACATGTCTCTAATTTGGCCATCTTTCTCACTAAGGAAGAAGTTAGGGCTTTGGAAATTTTATCTGTGCCAAGAAAGAGTTAAATTTTGCCAGATCTTTTCTCCGGGCTGGGGCTGACTTCAAGGCTGAGCCAGCTGCGCCGATGGGGGAAAGGGGGGGAGAAACTCACACAGCTCGGGCAGTCAGGGATTTCAGCTGCAGCCTCCACCCCCAGCCCCGACAGCCGATGGGGGCTCCAGAGGCACGATGGGGGGTACAGAGGCACGGCCAGACCACGGCCAGCTCCCCCCCCACAGGGAGGGAACAGCAGGGCCTGGCCAGCCTGGGCCACCCCTCAGAGCTTGTGTTACCTTCTCTGGCCAGAAGTAAAAAAGGGCTTGGCTTGGGCACATTCAGTTTTATATGGGTATTACCAAAAGTCGCCTTCCATTTTCTCAGTGGTCAAAATACATGTCAATCCAAAAACTGGCCCATGATAGGTCCTTGTTTTTTCCAAAGAATTCTAAGGTCCTAGCAGAGCAATATTCTATTAACCAAAAAAACAAACTTTATTAACCTATGACAGGCCAGGACAGGGTTAATTTTTTTGCAGTAGCCAGGAGGGGGTGTGGCCAGGACTCGGAGGCTACCAAGGAGAAAGGGTTCCTTCCTTCCAGTCAAAAAAAACTGTAGTGGGAGGGAAAGCTGTCAGGCATTGTTTATTGTTTAGAGCTCCATGGTAAGTTGGGGGTTTTTTTGGTTTTTTTTTTTTTTGCAAGTGAATCACTCTCTCTTTTGTATACTTTTGTTATTAGGACTGTTACTGTTCCTTTCTTATCTCATTGCTGTTTCCAGTAAATTGTTCTTATCTCAACCCATGATCTTTGCCTTTTGTACCTCCAATTCTCCCCTCCAGCCACCCCCAGGGGGCAGGGGGAAAAGGGAGGGAGTATTGGGCAGCATCGAGGTTTTAGTGGGAGTACTAAATTGGGGAGCACCATTCCTAAACCACGACAGCCATTCAAAAGACTCATTTTTGCTCAGTAGATTTATGAGCAATCTGAAATCGTCAAATGCCTGTGAGGAAATGCTCACCCTAGCAAGAAAACGGACCTCCAGTAGTTAGCACCTTCTTTAAAAAATGAGATGCACATATAATGTGACAATGTCCAAGTGTAAACCAGTAATAAGTGGTGTACCTCAGGGATCTTTATTGGGGCCAATATTGTTTAATATCTTCATTAATAACATTGATACTGGGACTAAGTGCACCCTCAGTATGTTTACAGATGACACCAAGCTGAGTGGTGCAGTTGATTCCCTAGAGGGAAGCGATGCCATCCAGAGGGACCTTGAGAGGCTTGAGGAGTTGGCCTATGGAATCCTCATAAAGTCCAACAAGGCCAAATGCAAGGTCCTGCACCTAGGTCAGGGCAACCCTCAGGATCAATACAGGCTGGGAAATAAATGCATTGAGAGAAGTACTGCAGAGGAGTTGAGGGTACTAGTGGATAAAAAATTGGACATGAGCTAGTAGCATGTGCTTGCAGCTCAAAAACCCAACTGTATCCTGGGCTGCATCAAAAGAAGCCTGCCCAGTGGGTTAAGGGAAATGATTCTCCCCCTCTGCTCTTGTGAGACCCCCCCCAGAGTACTGTGTCCAGCTCTGGGGTCCCCAGTAAAAGACAGACATCCACCTGTTAGATGAGGTCCAAGAGGGCCACAAAAGTGTTCAGAGGGCTGAAACATCTCTCCTGTGAAGAAAGGCTGAGAGAGTTGGGATAGACTTTATCATGGCTTTTCAATAGTTAAAGGGGACTTAGAGGAAAGACAGAGACTTTTACCAAGGCCTGTAGTGACAGAACAAAGAGCAACAGTTTTGAACTGAAAGCAGGTGGTGAGACACTGGAACAAGTTGCCCAGAGAAGTTGGCAGGTTGCTCCTTCCTTGGAAGTGTTCAGGGTCAGACTGGATGAAGCTTCGAGCAGCCTGATCTAGTGAAAGATGTCCCTGCCCATGTCAGGGGGGTTGGACTACGTGATCTTTAAGTTTAAAGACCATTTCCAACCCAAAGTATTCTTTGATTTGATGCTGCACATGAGATGGTCTCACCCATGTGCTGTATTCTCATGTTTCCTTTTAAGAATATATGACAGAAACATACAACTCTATCACCCTACTGTTTTACCACACCAAGACAGCACAGTTCACTAGCCTAAGAAATTATGCATACACAGACACAAGCTTGATATTCCATCAATTCATTTCAGAGCAATTTTTAAGAAGGTAGCATTTGGGGAGGTGCTCTAGCCTATAGAGTAAGTCTACCTGTAACACAGAACTTGCATATACCTAGTACTACTTTAAAGAAACTTTTCAACATCTTAGCCCATGCTGGCTCCTACAGGAGATCCTAAGCATGAATTGTTTTCCTCCTATGTACTGCCACACATGCCATAGCAGTAACCACCTTACAGCATTGGTAATGTTGCTTTGCAGAACACTCATTCAGAAATAGCTTGGCATCTCATACCAGCCTCCTGACAATACCAACAGATGTCCAAAACTTTTTAAATCCTGCATTAGCCTGTCAAAGAGGGGTATGGTATAGCAAAGGCCCTAGTGTAGCAGTGGTAATATTGACCATAGAATGTATTTTACAAAAATAGCTCAAACTTTTTCAAGTTAGAGCTAAAGAACAGGTCTGCTTTTCTTCTGCACCATTTGCAGAGGCCTTAGAACAACCACAGGTAGAAAACAAAAGAATTCCCAACCCTACTGTTTATATGCAACTTCTCTAACCTCCTGAACTTTTATTTTTATTGAACTATATAAATATAATGATTCAAAAGTATTGCCTCATTTGAGCCAAAAGAAACTAAAGCAGCATAGACTACTATAACTGCATGATACAGCTGAGACTACAGCTGTCCCTACTGTCACAAAAAAAGGAATGCAGACAGATACCCCGATTCTTGCGGTTTATAGAGGTTTAACACATAATTCTACACAGTTAAAAAAATCCATTTTATAAAAAAGCATTAATTAACAAAGAGCATTTGAGGAAAGGGAATAAAGTGTTTGGAGCAAGTTTAACATGAAATTCAATACAAGCATCACAAACAGAAGCCATTAGCTGCTGATCTGATACAGTTATTCAGAAAACATCTGTCATAGCACCCCCCAACGAATTACTGGGTTCTGTACCCCCAACCAATTATTATTTCAATCTGCTGTGTTGGGGTTTTTTAATTCCTGAATAGACTGTCATATTTTTACATATGATTCTCAACAATCCTATCAGAGATGAGCTCCTTATTCAGCTTTCTGGTCACACTGCTTAAATCATTCCTGCTTCCAGGATACAAGAAACAAAAAGTAACTCTCACACCATTACATAGTATAAAACCCACCCATATATGTGAAAACACCATTTAAATACAATTTCTTCAATATGATGCCATGCGCTAAGCCTAATAATTAGTGCTCTCCAGATCCCATTCCTTCAGGCAGCTATCTGAAATGTCTATAGCAACACCTACCAATACTAGTTTGATCCATGAGGGTCACAGAACTACTTTAAGAATAGCCTTTACTTATAAGGCACCTATGATAAAGTCAAGTCAGTTTGCATAAGTGAAACCCATCCAACTAGCCCTAGAGATTGCTGAGAGAGAAAAGTGGCCTGCACTCTATACTGACTCCTGGATGGTGGCTAATGCCCTATGGGGGTGGCTACAGAAATGGAAGAGCAGCAATTGGCAATGCAGAGGCAAACCCATCTGGGCTGCTGCATTGTGGCAGGACATCGCCACATGGGTAGAAAATATGACTCTGAAGGTATGTCATGTAGATGCTCACATGCTCAAAAGTCATGCCACTGAAGAACATCAAAACAATGAACAGGTAGATAAGGCTGCCAAGATTGAAATTGCTCAGGTAGACTTGGACTGGGAGCAGAAGGGTGAGCTATTTATAGCCCAATGGGCCCATGAAACATCAGGACATCTAGGAAGGGATGCAACATACAGATGGGCTCGTGATCAAGGGATAGACCTGACCATAGAGGCCATCACACAGGTTATTCATGAATATGAAATGTGCTACAATCAAGCAAGCCACAAAGAAAGAAAAAACTTAATCACTTGAATAAAACCCTCAAGGTACTTTGACATCTTCAAAAAGGGCTCCAACCTTGAACCAAAGACTGTAAAAGGTATGAGTGTCAAGCAACTACTTGTACTCACTTCTGGACTCTCGGAAATTGTTTCTGTAATGTCTCATCTGGTCCTCCCCTACATATAAGTCTCCTTCCCTTTACATCCTTGACAAGGCAGAGCACAACAAAGATAATATGTGGCTATGTAATTTCACAGTACGTGAAGGCTGAATTAGGTTTCTCTGCACAATCTAGTTCTGGCACATCCCAACTCCTGAGTATTCAACTTGACAACCTTGCTGTTCTGAACAGCTTCTTGAATGTAGTAACATTTTTCATATCTCACCAATAAACACAGTAGCAGTAAAAACAAGCATGATTATCTACACTGATACCCCACAACCTTTCCCAAGCTGATACCAGTGAAGTAAACAGTAAGGTACACAAAAAGTTCATTTTTCCAAAATGCTTTTCCTCTCAACACAAGTTAGTTTCACTCATTATTGAGCATTAGCTCTTTCTAAAGTTCCTTGGAAGACCTTCTAATCACTCCAGCTCAAATAACTGTCCTATTTTGCAAACATTTCTATCCCACTATTCCCCTTCCTCACATCCTCCACTCTCTGGATAATTTCTCCAGTTCTATACCCATTCCACTTTTGAAGGTATGCAGCAGTGGCAAAAGGTCAACAGTTAAATTTATTCTCTTTTCCTATCTCCCAACAGGACTTAATTTCTCTCCACAAAGTAAAGAAAGCACCAAGAGACCCTGATTAAAAGTAAGCTTATACATACCTCCATCAGATACTTATTTAAGAGGCCTGAGACATTGGAATTCCAAGTTCTCCAGCATTTATCTTCTCAAACACACCCTTCCCCATCACAAAACATTCTGGCAAAACCAAGCCATTTTGACAAAAAAACACAGAGAAGTGATACAATTTATTAACCTGTCTGAAGCTCACTTGTCTCCTATACCTTATCCTTGCAAGAACAACTTCTATCATCTTACAGATTGAGAACTTTCAGCCAACCACAGACCCTATATCAAGGCAACTTATCCTAACCTTATAACTAATATAAAATCAACAATGTGTTAAATGAGGAAGAAAAACAGTAAGAAAACTCAAGACAAAACAGGTTCCTATAAAATTTATCACAAAAGTACAACTGTTGCTGCAGCTGTCTTTTCAGCTTTTATGAGGTTTTTCCTTCCTAATATAGGATATTTATGTCAACAATGTAACATTACCATCAACAGTTTATTAGAAGATAACTATTTTCATTTTTAAAACTCTGCAACTTCAAAGGACACCAATATACCTAGTTCCAATTTTTTACAAAATCATGTTTAACATTTTTTCCATATTTAAATTTCTGCTGATAAGACTAAGAAAAACATTATTCCCTGCACTACAAACAAAACATACACCAGAAAAAATCAAAACATAACCTCTATCAATCAGGAACGCATTTTTTAAAATTCTCTTTTAATAAAACATTGCAACACATCATACTACTTTTGTGGCTTTAACCAGTATAATCTAACAAGTCCGCATCCCACTACCCTGCTCTAAATCACATACCATGGATATCTATCAGAGCAGCAGTTTACAGAGTACTTTTTCCAACAAAGCCACAAAGTGTTTTTATTAACCCTTATTTTACTTCTGGTTGTTCACATTTGCCTCATTATCTGCATTATCACACATTCTTTGGGAAATAAACCCAAAAACAACCAACAGCAGAAAAAAAAAAAAAAAACCAAAACACCAACCCCACACATACCACCAAAAATAAACAAACACACACAATACACCACATCTTAATCAGAAAAGAAACAAGAGGATTTAGTACCTTTACTAGAAAAAAGGGTTGGTAGATTTGGGCAAGTCTGGTCTTAAACAAGCACAGAACACTAACAAAATGCTCTAGCTATACACCAAATAGCCATCATACCAATCCTCCATCTAGAAGTCAGTATTACTCCCAAAAATTGAAGTCTTCCAGCACATTGCTTTTAAAACATCAAGATTAAATAAAGATATCTCAATTCCTTTTAAAAATATTATTCTCGCAGCTCTAGGAGAATCAAAATTATATATGGAGACGTGCTAAATTTAGTTCCTAACAGAGCCAAAGATTATCCTCTCAAGATATAAGGTAGAACTTCTACATAATATTTTTATTAGTGCAATTACCAGTAAAAAGGGGTAGAAACCCAAGCAAATTTATTTACACATAACTCCTCTACATAAATTCCCGTCTTTCATTTTCTCTCCATTCTCCTCATTTTATTAATGCTTAACTATCCTCTTCATATACCCATAGCAAAAAAAAAAAAAAACAAACACAACAAAAAGACCAAAACAAAGAAAAATCCACCGAAAATAAGAACAAGGACAAACGCACAAAATACTGAAATTATCTCTACAAAAGCTGCTACTAGATTGGCATGTTTCCTCTTTTTAAATAAAAAACTTGAAAAGAATATATTACTTCTCAACCTGCCAAAGCTACTAAAATACAAACTACACTTGAACAAGGCAAACTCTTTCTCCCAATCCCAACACCACAGCCAATTACCTGCATAAGTTCCTTCTACACCTACCGTGCAACCCCCTCCCCCATCTTCATTATACCCAAGTAGACCACACCCCAATCCACTTCTGGATGCCAGGCCACCCTTCTTGCATCGCCTCCCTCCAAGCACTGCTCTCCCCGAGCCTTATGCCCCACAATCCCTTTTCCTCCTCCTCCATACTCTAAGAAACCTGAGGGTACTTCCCCTTACAGGGAGCATATAATGCCAACCCCATGTCCTCTTCTTCGGTACTCCTTCCTTCATATCATGCCATTCAGAACTCCCAGGGCACATCAGCAAGCTATTTTGATGCCCACTCCCCACACACCTTCCTCCTTCCCCCCAAAATCAGATTCCTTCAGGTCCACCTCTCAGGCTCATCTTTCAAACAGTGAAGTAAAAGTAAGAGAAGTGAAAATAAACAGCTCTTCTGTCTCCTGCCCTCTATTATCTGCCTCGGACACACTCCTTGTTCGGGGAGAGGCAAGGCCCGAGTCGCGGGCTAGTGAGGAGTGGCAGAGACCAGGCCCACTTCAAGCTGCAGTAGGCCCTTCAACCTCAGCAAGCACAGGCCTGACATGCGTGCTTAGTGGCGACAGAAAAAGGACTCAGAGCCTACCCATAAAAGTACACGACCACGGCCTTCTCTCCCACAACACTACAAAGCAGGGCTTGGCCATCGCCTTCCTCCTCCCACCGTGGCCACTTTTCGCGACCGACTCCACAGGCCCCGCTCTCAGCGACGGTGCCGCCATGTTGACCCACCTCACACAGCGGCAAGCGAGGCCGTACAGGGCTCAAGGACATCCCCCCACCCCCCACCGCGGTCGTGGGTCTCTCACCTTCATGTCGGGACATCCTAATGTGGAGGCTGCTGCCCAGGCCTGTCCCTAGGCTCCCGCTGGGCTGCTCAGGCGTCGCTTTAGGCCAGGTCCCTCCCGCCTTACGCACTGACCCCCAAACGCGAGGCGAGCAAACAACAAAAAAGGGAAA
>VZDJ01000347.1:71598-84105 GCA_008694505.1 Cyanoderma ruficeps
GCCTCAGCCAGCCAGCCGGCCGGCCGGCCTGTCTGTCTGTATTTCTCCACCTCCCTCTCTCTCTTCCTCCCTCCTTCCGGGGGGGGGGCGGATCCACCAGCAGTGACTTCCCAGGCGCCACGATACAGTGAATCGTAGGCCCCTCTTCCTCTTCCGCTGCTTTAATCCACACTCCGCTTCCTGAGTTCCCACCTCTATTCCCTCTTCTGTTGTTACTGTAAAAACACTGACTGCTGGCACCCCTCAGCTCTTTCCCGCCCTAAAATCAAGGTCTCCCAGTTTCTTTCCTTCTCTACCTGTTTGTTTGGGGGTTTTAATTCTTTCTTTTTTCTTCATTCCTTCTGTGTCCGATAGCCATGGCTACTGCAAACGGGAAGGAAAAGTACGCAGCCAATAGAAAAGAGGATCGGCACCACCCAGCGTAGATAAAGCCGCGGAATTGAGCATAGTTTACGTGTAACTGGATGGCTTTCTCCCCTTCTTCCTCTAAATTAGGAGAGACTGCTTTCTCCTGGCATTCACCAGAGACACGGCCTCCACCACTTTGGCCTCTAACAATTGCCCGTGTGCTGCGGGAGGCAGAGAGAAGAGCCCCCCTACTTGTCCCTGTTGTAGAACACACCGCTGTAGTGGTGGGGCTGCGCCTCTGCGGGTGCACGACGGTCTCCCTCGTCCCCTAGTAAAGATGCCAGAGAGCGAGGAATGGCAGCAACCCGACAGCAGCCTTGAGGAATGGGATTACCTCAGTGAAGTGGTTCATGGTATTTCCCATTCCCTCTCCTTTCCAGTGTGGCTTGCAAAACCCTCTCTGTCATTTGGGGAGGTGTAGCAAGCAGTGACATGCTCTGATGCTTCCTGGCTGCCTGACTCCTGAAACACAAAGAGTGCTTGGGTAACTTCTCAATCAGGTGAGAAAGGTAAATGTTGGCCTGCCTGCAACAGCTACCGTATTGCACATGTGTGGGTTTTACCTAGTCCTGATAATTTTCAGTGGTTTTGCTTAGGCTGCGAAGTGCTGAGAGATGAAGAGTGGGCAACCTTGCAGCCACAGTAACATACTGATTTGTCATAGGCAAACTAAGCCATTTTAGTAGGATATTCCCATACTTTTCTGTGCATTTTTTCACATTTTGCCTCTTGGTAGAGTTAGGCTACAAAGGATAGGGATGTGTGTTTCAGAATGGGGAGGGGGAGCTCCGAACTTTGCACAGCTCCTGACTGCTGCAGGAGCTTTCCCATAACAGGTTTAAGGTAACAGCAGCATGCCTGATTACTGTGACAGTGAAGTGAGAGCCTCAGAGTTGGGAAAAGAGGAGGCAGAACCCTATAAATAATGATGAAAAAGAAAAAGATTGTGACTTGCAGAATTCTTTTTGCTTTATTCACAACTTTTTTTGTCTTTTGCAAAAAGACATTAGTCTAGAAAAGAAATTGTAAAGGTAAAATGGGGTGAGTGGTTGGAAAACTGTCTGGCTGCAAAGGACCTAAGGGTGCTGGTTGACAGCCAGCTGAACATGAGCCAGGGTGTGCCCAGGTGGCCAAGAAGGCCAATGGCATCCTGGCTTGTATCAGAAATAGTGTGGCCAGCAGGACCAGGGAAGTGATTGTCCATTTGTACTCTGATGAGGCCACACCTCAAGTACTGTGTTCAGTATTGGGCCTCTCACTACAAGAAAGACATTGAGGTGTTGGAGTGTGTCTAGAGAAGGGCAATGAAGCTGGTGAGGACTGACTGAGGGAGCTGGAGTTGTTCAGCTTGGAGAAAAGGAGGCTCAAGGGAAATGTTATCACTCTTTTCAACTACCTGAAAGGAGGTTGTAGCCTGGTGGGGGTTGGTCTCTTCTCCCAGGTAGCAAGTGACAGGATGAGAGGAAATGGCCTCAAGTTGCACCAGGAGAGGTTTAGATTAGATATTAAGAAAAAACAAATCACAGAAAGGTTTGTAAAGCATTGGAACAGGCTGCCCAGGGAAGTGGTGGAGTCACCATCCCTGGAACTGTTAAAATAACATGTGGATATAGCATTTGAAGACATGGGTTTAGTGGTTGTTATAAAAATTCTGTGCATTAATTCATGTTGAAAATAAAATGTAATAAGAAATAAAAAGTATAAGGACATCCCTGAGAAGCTGGAAACCTGCAACACAAGGGGAATTCCAGGAAGGCCAGAGACACCCAAAAGAAAGACAAAGCAGACCTAAACGAAATCACCAGATACAAAGGATTCATGGCATCCTCGGAGATGGGCCATCAGGAGGTCCTAACAATCAAGGAACTCCTATGGGATGAGCGTGATGGGATCAGTGATGGCTTCTTGGAAATCTCAGCCTGTCCCTGGAAACCTATTCACCAGAATCAGAATCCCAAAAGAAGACAGATGAATACTAATACATGGACTATTGGACAAAGGGAAACCAGCCTCAGGGAAACTAAAAAGTATAAAACTGGACCTTTTCATAGCGGAATTTGTGAACAGAGGGGGCTGCTATAGTGGCCTGTCCCACGTTCACCCAGTGTCAATACCCAGGATCGAACTGACCCCTTTTTGTGGCTGTAATTTTTGTTTGATTTTTATTCGCTGTCACGCGAGAAATAATTTATTTTTATTTTTAAATTTGGCTGACTTGTTTATAACAGTGGTGAATATGGTGGTGGTGCTGGGTTGACAGTTGGACCTGATTATCTTAAAGGTCTTTTCCTACCTTAATGATTCTATGATTCTAAACCACCTATCATGGGAGGGGTGGTTGGAGGAGGGAAAAGGGAGTGGGGAGAGGACGAAGAGGAAGAGGGAGATGGGGAAAATGGGGAGAAGTTGAAAAGTGGACAGGAAGTGAGGAGGGGAAAGAATGGAGGGAAGGTAAGAGGGAAGGGAGAGGGGAAGAGGCACAGGGGTGTGGGGTTGAAGAGAAGGGCAAGAGGGGAAAGTAGGGAGAGGGGGTTGTGGTGAGGAGGGGAGGGGTAAAGGAGTGTTGGGGGTAAAGTGGAGAGAATGTGGTGAGGTGCAAAGAGGGAGTGATGGGGGAGAAGGCAGAAGTGCATTGAGGGGATAGGGATTTGGGAGTAGAGAGGGAAGAGGGTGTTTTGCACCAGGAGGTACTGGTTCATGATGATGCTGGCAAGAAAAGCACTTAGACCCTGTAATGTATCATTAAAATGCTATTTATTAGAGCTAAAATTATAAAGAGGGAGAGCATACTGTGAGAAACGAGCCTCGCTCTTTTAAAATTTTGAAAGTTTAGTAAGAGATAAAAAGGGACTTTTTCAGCGCTGTGTTATAGCCGTAGCTAGATATGCACTGGTTTACTATAACAACTCTTCTTATATACTTTTTCATTGCATTGATCAAATGCATATTCATGAAGATTATGCATATTCAAACTTTCCTTTGAGTTCTTTTACATGTTCCAGGAATTCTTTAGCTTGGTTTGACCCCTGACCCGTCGTGCTATAGTGTAGATTTGATTTTTGGGAGTCATGTATGTCATTTCCTCACAACGTATATGCCATTTCCTCACAACAACAAATGGGGAGTTATTGATAGTCGAAGGGTCAGTGGCAGAAGTCCTCTTCACATCCTTTCTTTCGATGTTATCTGTTTGGTTCCTTCAATGTTATCTAATCATACAGACAGTTATAGCTATTTCCACAAACTTATCTGAGTTATTCTCACTATTGTCAGTTAGTTATGTTATAAACGAGGTGAGCCAAATTGTAATAATAAAAAATAAAATTTATTTTCACGTGACAGCGAGTACGGAAACGAATCAGAAAACATCACAGCTACGATAAAGACTAATTCGATCCTGGGAATTGAACGGGGGTGAACGTGAGACAGGCCACTAACGCACCTTGCCTCTCCTTCGTTTATTCAAATTTCACTACCAAAGGTCTAGTTTTTATACTTTTTAGTTCTCTTGAGGCAGGGTTTTCCTTTGTTTAGTTGTTCGAGTATTGATAGTCATTGTTCTCCTTTTGGGATTCTGATTTTTCTGAGTGGGTTTTCAGGGAAGCAGAATAGATGTCTGGGTGACCATTGGGAAAACAGAATAGATGTTTGGGGTGACCATTGCAGACTATATTCCGTTTCTCTCGGGCAGATGTTTTTGGTCGTTAGGCATGCTTGCTGGTCTATTTCTAGGGGAGCCACATCAATTCATGTGCTGATTGCCTAAATCTTCCCCCGTTCTGCCTCTTCTCATCCTGGAGTTTCTTGGCGAATTGCTCTTCCCTGCTTTTAAATCCTTTATTTCTCAGGCACAAATTAATACACAGAGGTTATTTACAACAGTTACAAAAATAAAGGCATTAGCTACCTCTGCAAAAGTTATCATTACAATGCACAACACATAGTCTCTATTTTAATATTTTGCAAAAGCCTTAACTATAATATATGTTTGTCACACTAATATATATATATAAGCTACACATGGCCAGGGCATTGGCCAGAAAAGCTGACGAATTATACTACATCAAAAACAGTTAAAAGTGATTACAAACTGTACTTTATCAAAATCATTGTGATTAATAATATTTTGCAAAAGCCAATACATAATAGTGAAAGCCAACAACTACATAGTTATTTATAACAGGTAGTATAGATAATGTTATGTCCCTTCAGATAGTGGGAATCCTGAGTTGTGCAGCATTGAATGGGCCTCTGATCAGGGAGCAGCACACTGTGAAAATCCTGTCTGTAGAAAAGGTGTCTTGGGGTGATTTGATGTTGATACTCTATTCCTGATCCTCTGCTTTTTGCTCATAAATGGTTGTTGTAACTTTAAGATGGGTCCGGGGGAGAAGCAGGGGAAGCCTTGGGGCTTCTTGCAGGGTTTTGTTCAAAGCCTCACTCCTGGGCGGGCGTGCTTGGTGTGGGGTGGATGGGTTGTTACTTAGCTACCTTGGGGTTTTGTTAGCTTAAGCAAGGAGTTTCTTTTCCCCCTTTCCCTGGCCTGAAGAGACTGCAGCAGCAACCCTTTGGTGGCTTTTGTTTCTTTCTTGAACTGTTTGGCTTGGTTTTGGTCCAAGATCAGACAATCGTTGGGACACGGTTGACCAGTACCTGCGGGGAGCTGCGGAAATCACTCCGCCTGGCCCCAGACCTTGGGAAAAGCTGAACCAACTAGAGAAAGGACACCAAAATCCACCAGCTTCATCTGCTGTAAGGAGGAGACCAACGCTAGAGGCTCAACAGGTTCCCATCTGTTTTGCCCGAGCTGCTGCGTGAACTTTTTTCCTTCCCTGAGACAAAAGCCGGGTGTCAGTTTGTTCCCCCCTGGCACATGGCTGCCAGTTTCTTTCTTCCCCGGCATTCTGGGGATTTTTTGTCCTGTTGTGGGTGGGGGTGTGTGTGTGAAGGGGATAGGGTTCTGACGGTTCAATATCTAGCATTTATTCATTTTTTTTCCTGTGACGTCAGGGCACTTTGTCAATAACAGTTTTTTGGGTTTTTTTTCACTTTTGTTATAAATGAAACAGCCGAATTTGAAAAATAAAAATAAAATTTATCTTTCGCGTAACAGCAAACATGGAAAGCCATGAAAAAAAGGACAGTCTCCATCCCGGGTGGACACTAGAACAGGCCTCTATGGCACCTCTCCCCCATTCGCTCACAAAGTCCCACCACCAAGAGTCCAGTTTTTATACAGTTTATTTTTCCCGGGGCAGGGTTTCTTTGTCCACCTTTGCTCAGATTGTATATTCATGTGTCCTCTTTTGAGATTCCAGGTCTCTTGAATAGGTTTCTGGGCTGAGCTGATGAACAGATGAGATTTTCGAGAAGCTATCATAGATTAAATCAGTCTTGATGTGTGGGTGCTCCTGGTCGGTCATTAGGCCATCATTGATGGCCCATCTCCGTGGTTTTGATTCCCTTTTCAATTGTTGATTTCTTTTCTATCTCCTGGAGCCCCCCTATCCCCTCACAGGTACAGACCAGCTTTCCCAGAATCAGCTTTTGTTTTCTCTTTGCCCTTTTATATTACTTTATTTCTGGCACGAATTATTTTATACAGATATTCCCCATAACACTTTCACCCACTGGTATTCATTTTCTTATTGGCGGAAATAGGTTGCTGAAACCCTTTTTCTTTAGAGGAAACACTCATTCCAGAGCGTTTTCTCCTGAATTTGTCTCTAAACCGAGACAAAAGAGTTACCCCATTTTGGTCATTTGAGCTCTTTATAGGGTTTTCTTACAAGAAAATAAGTCTGTTCATTTCTACTCTAAAACGAAAAGGATGTTTACCTGAGAACTCACTGCTTTACTTTTAGGTCAAGGCAAGAAAATGCAGGGGATATAATCACTGGTATCAGGTGGGAGCTGCCTGCAGGCTCCTGTTACAATAAGCTAATGATGCCCGAAAGATAACTGGAAATAAATCCCCATAGATCGGTGTCTATAGAGTGGCTATTTTTTTATTGCAGCGCTGGAGGTGAGGGGGATATCTTCTCCTAACTCACCCACCTTTGTCAAGTGCTGCGGTATATTTATACAGTAAGTATCGCTTAGTGTTACTATGTCATTATAACATCATCATATACGCGCCAGAACTAATTTGCATAGTATGATCTCATGGTTATAAATATTTCCTTTGCACTGCGCTTGTGCCTCCCCAATTCAGGGGTGGTTGGTCAGGGGTCTTTGATGAAGGCTTCCAAAGTCTTCTTTGTGTTATAGACACGGTGAGCCAGATTGTAATTAAAGCAAAATAAAATTTATTTTCGCGTGACACCGCGATCGGTAGCGAATCAAAAAAAATCACAGCCACAAAAAAACGACCAGTCCGATCCCGGGAATTGAATGGGGTGAATGCGAGTCAGGCCTCTATCACACCGTGACTCCCCTCCATTCACAAAAACCCACCACCAACAGCCTAGTTTTATACAGTCTAATTTCTCCGAGGCTAGTTTCTTTTGTTGAATAGTCCATGTATAGGTATTCATTGGTCTTCTTTTGGGATTCTGATGTCTCCTGAATAGATTTCCTGGTCGAGTGTGATAGTGAGTGGGGATAAGGGGTTTCCAGTCAGTGGGGCCGTCACTGATTTAATCGATGTTATCAGGTAGATGTTCCGCTAGTTAGGGGCAATTGGTAATTCGCCTCCGCAGGAGCTACATCCATTCATGTGTTGATTTTCTTATCTTCCCCCTCCTCTAGGTGATCAGTTGACTTGTCAGGGTTTGTTCCTCTTCTCCTACAATTCCCTTTTGAATCACTGCCCCCCCACCTTTTCATACAGTTTTATTTCAGGTGAGAATTAATATACGGAAGTTATACATGTCATTTGCATCTGAACTTTTCAACTTTGTCTTCAGAGTGTTATAAAAATGTATCACATATTGATCTGGGGATGAGGAATTAAATCCCACAGCTACCAGGAACCACGGAAAGGCAACCGGAGAGGATCGGCTAAGGAATGTACAACACCATCTGCAAGTAAAAGGCTGAGCAGACTCAACCCCCCTCAGCCTCTGACAACTGAATCCACATCAGATTGTTCAGAGGGGCGAACTCATCCTCTGTCCCAGACAGCCAAAACTACTTCTATACAGGAGGAGGACTCCGAATCCACAAAAGGCCATCTGGGGACGGAGACCCTCTCTACAACTGAAAGCGGGTCGAGTTAATCCCAGGAACTCTATTCAGATTCGGTGGAGGCGAAATTAAAAACTGAATAGAAGGACCATCTCCGAGGAAAAGCTTGGCCCGGGGAAAAATAAACTGTATAAAGATGGGACCCCGAGAGCAGTATGTCGGAACAGATGACCACGGACCTAGCGAGGGCTGGCCTGGTATCTGTCTCCCAGTCTCGATCGGACTTAAACTCTGCTGTGGCGAGAATCCTTGCTGGTTCCGTTGTGATTTGGCTGTTTTGCGTTACACTCTTTTGTTTATTTTCTATTTTTGATCTATATATAATCAACCTAATTTTTGGAAAAATAAAGCATTGATTTTGATTAAGAGATTTGAGTCGCCATATTTATAACAAGAGCATGCGTAGTTATGGTTTTCCTTGGTCTGTCTGGTTCTAACTGACCTAAATTCTTTATTTTGTGGCTAATTGGCATTACATTTGCCAATTTCTCATTAGTACTATACTTATCTATCTCTGAAGCTATCTACCTGGTGAGTTTTTTCTTTTTTTTGTCTATTCAGCATTAAGCAACTAGTTAACCATATACTAGCCATTACATTGTATAAAAAGTTATTTATATCAGGTTATATAGGTATAAAAAGCTATGATTCAGGTTATATAGATATATGAAAAGTCATGATTTAGGTTGTATTGATAACAGGTTGTTATAAATGCGGTGAGCCGAATCAGAATAAAAAAATCAATTTTATTTGCTCGCTAATGCGAATTGAAGAGCAGAAAAGAAATAAAAACACAACAAGAAAAAGACCAAATTGCAATGAAACAGACAAAAATCCAAGCCACAACAAAGATCAAATTCGATCGAATTGGGAGGCGAACACTGGACTGGCCCACGCCAAGTCCCCCTGTCATTCACTCCAAAGTCCTGCTTTTAGGGTCCAGTTTTTATACTTTTTACTTTCCTCCAGGCAGGGTTTTTCTTTGTTTGGGGCAGGACTATGAGATTCATGGTTCTTCTCTTTTGGATTCAAACTTCTTCCTGAGTGGAATCAGAATGGTGTCTGCGGATTAACTGTAAATCATATTGAAATTTTGAGTGAGGTCCCTTCACCAGACAGAAGGATGGTTATTGGAAGCCGAAGTTGTCTCGGAGCTGATGGTTGGGTGATTTGACCGCCACAGCTGAAGTCCTCCCTTCACATGTAGATTGAGGAGGACATTCCTCAGTCCACCTTTTCCTCCGGAGTTTCTGTCAGCACATTCCTTCCACCTGCAATTCTTTAATTTCTCATGCCCAGATTAATATACAGTGCCTATTTACAACACAGGTTATATAGATATATCAGGTTATATGCATATCTTATAACTCAAGCTATATAAGCGCCTTGTAACTTTGACCTAAGTTATACAAGCATCACTAAGTTTATCCTGGATGTGTGATAAGGGATGTGTGCAGCACAATGCAGACCTGGGCTTACTTAGGTTGTTATGTCAATCACTAACTCCTAGATGTACAATTATCTTCTAGTTAGGATCATTACAGCACCATGCACAACTTCTTCAGAAGTTGGCATTTTGTTCTGGGTTTTCCATTTTAGTCGACTGTGTTGCATATATCTTTCAGCACAGCACAAAGCCCAAAGGCTGCCCCAGTAATACTACATGGTTGTCATAGTTTAACCCCAGCAAGTAACTAAACACCACACAGCTGATCATTCACTCTCCCAAAGAAGGATGGGTGAGAGAATCAGAAGGGCAAAAGTGAGAAAACTTGTGGCTTGAGATAAAAACCGTTTAATAATTGAAATATAATGATAATGTAACTGAAAGGAAACTAACAAAGAGAGAGAGAATTAAAACCCAAGAAAGACAAGTGATGCAAATGAAAACAATTGCTTACCACCAATTGACCAATGCCCAGCTAGTTCCTGAGCAGCAGCCCCTCCACCAACCTCCCCCCTAGTTTTTATTGCTGAGCATTATAGTTGCCTCCCGGAGCTGCTTAACCGGCTAGCTAGCTCTCTGACAACTATATAAGGAAAGTTTGGTGGGTCTGAACCTCAGGCTGAAGCGTGGTCAACGGCATGGAAGAAAGAGTGGACTCTTGCTTGGGTTTCACCTGGCTCTATTTCACTCAGCTACCTGGCCATGAGCAGAAGAGTGAGGAGCAGGCCCCCCTGTCCTCACCTTAAGTACAGGGGGCGTAGACTGAGCAGGGGAGAACTTAGAACCAATTGAAGGGGAGGGAGGGTGTGACCCAGAACAGGGAAAGTTAACACAACAATGAAAGAAGGTGGTACCAGGGTACCTTGCCAAATCCTAGGGCTTTTTCCCCAGAATCTTCCAGATCTCACAAGGTGACTGACAAGGCCTATCACAAGGGAAACACCATTGGGGGTTTGGGGATGGGGGTGTAGGAACAAACCATTACAAACATATAACAAAACATACAGAACTTTAGAAAACCCAAAATGCGCACTGCAACAGAGCATGATGTCATATGGTCTGGAATAGCCCTTTGGTCAGTTGGGGTCAGCTGTCCCAGCTATGTCCCCACCCAACTTCTTGTGCACATCCAGTGTACTTGCTGGCTGGGTAGTGTGAGGAGCAGAAAAGGCCTTGGCTCTGTGTAAGCACCACTCAGCAATAGTTAAAACATCCCTGTGTTATCATCACCATTTCAGGCACAAACCCAAAACATAGCCCCACACTAGCTACTATGAAGAAAATTAACTCTATCCCAGCTGTGTGAGTCAAAATAGGCAGGCAGCTGGGACAACCACAGACTTGCAGCTAGAATGCAAAGAGTAAATTTTTTCCCATTACCTTGCTAACCTGGGGGACCCCTGCAGCAACATCTGGGCAGAGGCACACAAGTGGAGAGACAGGCACCATTAAACTCAGTCCATGCTAGAGGATCACTGGCCTACTATTCACATCAGTTTATCAAGAGTTATTCTCAGCTGCAAGGTCACTTAGTCGATTTACAGTCCTTATTCCCAGTCTTCTGCTTTTAAATCATTCCTTCCAACACCAGCCAAAACCAGCAAATTCTCTGTCCCTTATTCCATACCATTTATGTCATGCTCAGGTCCTACACTATCCAGTATATCCTCATTAACCACCACCACCTTCCCATCCTTTAATATAATACACAGGTGTCATTTGTTTAGTCCATGTACCACCCCTGTGAAATGTCCAGAAATGCCCACTGGGCCACTGTAGCTAGGAAAGAACCCTTCAGTCCTCTCTCCTTCTCTCTTGGCATCGGCCTTTCTCTTGATCTTTCTTCTCCCCCTCTCTCTAAATGTCCTTTGGGATGTCTGAATATCTGCCCTCTTGATCTTAACCTCTCTCTCAGCTGTGGCCCTCACCTCTCTCTTTCTGTCAGTCAGTCTCTTTATTTCAGTCTTGCCTTTTAAGTCTCATGAAATTCATCAAGGGGGACTGCTAAGTCCTGCACCTAGGGAAGAAAAAAATCCATGCACCAATATATATTGGGGGGCACCAGGCTGCAAAGCAGTTTGGCAGAGAAGGACTTGAGGGTCCTAGCAGACAGGGTGGTGAGTTAACCTTAACTGGTCACCGGGTACACAAGTTGGTCTATCACTCCCCCTTCTCAACAGGAAAGGGGGAGAAAGTACTATGAAAACCTCATTGGTCAGGATAAGGAGAGGGAGATCACTCAGCAATTTCCACCATGGGCAAAACAGACTTGCCTTGGAGAAATTATTTTAATTTATTTCCAATTAAACAGAGTAGAAAAATGAGAAATAAGAATAAATCTAAAACCATATTTTTTCCCAATTCCTCCCTTCTTATGCTCAATGTCACTCCCAACTGGGAGTCACAGAATGTCCAGCAACAACTAGATAAATAATGTGACAAGTGAACAATTGGCTGATGGTGAAGTAGGAACAAAGACTCTACAACCAAAGGTTATGAAGTAGGTATGCTTTACCTATAGGCGCTCTCAGACACACGGAGGAATGGTTCCACCAAGTAGAGAACAGAGCAAGTGCCCTGTTCAAATACACTTAAACTCATACATATTTATGAAAGTTTCAACATTGCCTATAGATATTCAGAACCTATCCCCTTAACCCCCCCCCGTTCTTGTTTCATATGTTAATCAGCTTTTTGTGGTCTGCACTTGCACATTATCTTCTGGTGGTCTTGGGTGGGGGTCACTGGATGAAGTAAGATAGTCTTCCTCAGGTGTCCCCTGGATGAACCCGGTTTCTGTGCAGGCCCTTTTGGTCTCTCGCTGTCCTCTAAGGCTCCTGGGCATAGTCTTAACTACAAATCTAGTTTTTTCTACTTTTTGAGCACTGGTTTCTGCTTATCAGTCTAAAACAAATGGGCAAGGTCCTTCCTATTTTTGTATGGCAAAGGACTATCTGTTTTTAACACACTTGATTACACGGCAAATTATAATCTGTTTAAATTTAGTTATAAGTTCCCTATATCAGTCCCCCCTTTTTCTATAGCATAGGCAAATTCTTTTGCCTTCTAGGTGATACTGGGATACTTCTTATTGTGTTTTCATGTGCCTCAAGCTTTGCAATAATTTCATTCACATACTTCATTATTTTAAGAATCCAAATAAGCATAAACAATAATAAAGCGATACTTATACAAACTGTATACACTCTTATAGCATGACACAACATGTTTCAGATTCTAGTGGTGGTCAGGGACTATCCAAAGAGTACATCCCACTAATGGTGACTCATGTCGCCTTTTACTCATTTTAAAACTTTCCCTATCTCCTCGGCATCATGGTGGACTGTGATTCAAGTTTTCTTTCTAATCTCCTTTACCTCTTTGAGAATCTTCCTTAGGTCTTCATGTCTTAATAATTGCTCTACTAGTGATGCCTGGAAGGCTGACCTGAAACAGAGACTGGA
>VZDJ01000350.1:0-17773 GCA_008694505.1 Cyanoderma ruficeps
TACACGGCCGCGTCCCCGCGCCCCGGCCGCCCGAGCCACAGCGAGCTCCAGCGCCCGTCCTCCGACACCCTCAGGTGTCCTGCAATGGCCGGCACGTCCTTGGACCCTCTTGCAATTAGTGCGAGGAACTGAGGTCCTCGGCCCGGGAGCTGGCGGTAGAAACGGATCAAGTCGCCGGCTTGTTTTTTGGGGTGTGAGCAGCTGATGTTGATGCCGGTGCCCTCGGTGGTCTCCAGTGACGGCTCCTGCTGTGCCTGGGCTCTGACCGCTGACACTGGCAGGGAGCAATGAAAGGACGAATCTCAACTTCTACATCCTCCCCAGTCCTTCCCAGAACGAAATCCCGCAGAAGCAGTCAGGGACATACAGAGATGATGAGGAGAATAGTTTGCAGAGTATGTCTACATGTGCCAGAACGGAAATGTGCATTAATAATAATAAGAAGAACTACATAAAACATGCTAGACGACACAGAGGAAATGAAGGTATAGGAATGGTTAAACGAAGAGAGGGATGAGTTTTCTGAGGGAATAGGAAATGGTGCTGAGGAAGCAATGGACTCGAGGATGATTATGTGCAGAGGTCCGTGAAGAAGCCAAAGGGGACGGTAACTGCCAGGGACCTGCGGGGTCGCCCCAGCCCCACCCCACGCACCGAGCAGCACCGCGGCCAGCGCCGCCAGCCCCGCGCCCCGACACGGCCGCATCCCGCCGCTCCGCCAGCCGAGCATCGCTGCCCCCGCCAGCCCCATCCCTGTGCTCTGACTGTCCCCTCCCCTCCCCTCGGGGCTGACTCCTGCGCCGGCGCCTCTCGGGCTCTCGCCCGGGCTCAGAGCACTCAGGCGCTCTGCACGGGCACAGCTTGGTCTTTGGCAAATAGACTCTTCTCGTCCACCAGGAGATGGAGCAGCTTCACAGAGCTGTCTCCGTGCAGAGACTGGAAACAGCAGCCAGGGTTTTTCTGCAGATGGCAGTGAGGAGGCTGAGAGCCCCATGTTCCAGCAGCGGTCCGTAGCCTGGTCTCATGTTGCAGAGAACTTTCAGAGTGTAGTCTGTATTCCCTATTTCCTTTGCACAGGTGGTTCCAGGATTTTCTGGGAACAACTTGGGCAACACAGGCCAGTTCACTGCCTGTTCTTTGATGTTCGATGTCACCTTCAAACTTGTGGAGAGTGTCCTTCCCGCTATTCATGGCATTCATGGTAACATGGAACACTAGTTGTCCTACTGCTGATCCCCGAGAGACCCCAGGGTTGTCTGCCAGCTGGGGTTTGAAGCAATGGCCACAGCTCTTTGGGCCTGGTAAGCCAGACAATTTTCCACTCACCTTATCACTCTCTTACTGATCCCTTTTGTCAACAATATGGTCACAGAGGAAGGGTAGCAGAGGAGGCCACTGCAGCTATGTCCCCCCCAGTGCTGCATAAAGGGGAGCAGTCACCTCTCTTGAGCTCCTGGCAAAACCTGTTCTAATGGAGCTGAGGATACTGTTGGACTTCTTTGACACAAGGGAATTTACACTTTCCCTTGTTCAACTGCATGAGTTTCCCATCAGCCTGTTTCTCCTGTTTCCTGAGGTGCCTCTGGATTGCTGGCCTGACTCTCTGATGCATAAGCCTCTCCTCCCAGTTTGGTGTTGTCTGCAAACGTGCTGAGGGTTCACTCTGTGCTGTCACCCACATCATGAACAAAGTTGATAAACAGGACCCATCAAGTCCTGACCCTTTGGATGCACCACCAGTCACTGGTCACCAACTTTATTTTGTGCTGCTGATCCCTGGTCCCTGTGCCTAGCTAGCCAGTTTTCATTCTACCTCACTGTCTGTTCATCCAACATCAACAGCTCCTCTGTGAGGCTCCCACAGGAATCCACACAAAAGTGTCAAAGGCCGTGCTCCTGTCCAGGTAGAGAAGATCCACTGTTCTTTCTTCCTCTCCTGAGCCTGTCACATCACCACAGCACATTATCAGGAAGGTCAGGCCTAACTTCCCCTTGGTGAAGCCACACTGACCCTCTCCTGGTGACTTTCTCATCACTGACATGCCTTGATTAGGAGAGCTTTTCAGGATTAGCTGCTCCATCTTCTTCATTAGCCACCTTCTAAGGGGCTAAGCTGAGACTGAGAAGGCTGTAGCTCCCTGGGTTCTCCTTTTTCCCTGTTTGAAGACAGAAGTCTGATGGCATTTGCTTTGCTCCAGTACCCAGCACCCAGTCACCATGCTCAGCTGAAGGTAACCAAGAGTGACCTGGCAATGACAGGAGCCAATTCCCTTACCGCTTGTGTGTACATTCCAACAGGACCTAAATATGTGCAGTTTGCTAAGGATTCACTGACCTGATCTCCTTCCATCAAGGGTGCGTGCTCTCTGATCCTGATTTTACCCCAGTAAAGTCAGGGGGTAACTTTGGGGTTCCTGAAGGCCAGTCTTGCTAATAAGGACTAAGGCAAAGAAGTCGTTCAGTACCTCAGCTTTTTCTCTATCCTGTGTCACCAGGGCCCTCGTCTCAATCAGCAGCAGTCCTACATTTTCCTTACTCTTCCTTTTGTTGCCTTTGTCTTATGGAAGCCCCTTTATTATGTCATTCGGCTTTCTTTCTGACAGCTGAATAAAACCTTCTCCCTTTTTTCTCCCCTTTCCACATTCCTGGTACATGACAGGAGAAGGCAAAGCCAGCCACCTGAATTGTCCTGGGCTCTGTGTTTGGTGGGATACAGCCAAACCCAGGAACAAGGCCACTTCTGTGAGAAAAAGGCCCCTAGGATCCCAATGGAGTGACCCAGACTGACATAATTTACTTTTAATGGACTATTGCAGCATGTGGTGTGAGTCCTGTGCTGACGCTGATGTGTTTTGATCCAGAAATGCTTGGCCCTCTCATCTTGTCATGCAAAAGATGCCTTCATTCAGGAATGTGCCAGAAATAAAGCAGGAAGTGAAAACACAGCCATTTAAGACAAACCACAGCTCACAGCATTAAATGAGATGTTTTGCATTCAAGATGAATTTGTCAGAAAATGATCATCTCTAGAAGGGATACCTCTCGCAGCCTGGGGCAGCATGGGTCCATGATAAAAGCCAGCCCAGCTCTTTGCTCTTTCATCCCCTTCTCTTGCCACCTTCTCCTTGGGAGTCTGAAACCCTTCCTCCTTCTCTGCTTTCTCTAAAAGGAAATATCAACTCAATGGACCTCTCAGCTGATTACAGCTGTTTTTTATGATGGCTCTTGGGGCTGTTTGTCATGGGAGAGAGAAGTGGGGAGAAGGTTTGAAGTGCAAGGAGGCTGGGACTGTGATCAGTTGTCATCTGGACTTGGAGCCTGGGCAGTGGCTGCACAGGAGCTGGTGGCTCTTTTTAGGCCCTGGCAGGATGAGGCCAACAAGCCCTCATACATCTCTGCACAGCCTTCACCTCTTGGCCCTGCATGTTATTTGACTCCTGATGTAGTGACAGGCTGCTCCTCATGTATCCTTATATTTTGCTTCTTCCCTGCCCTCTCTCCAGGTGCCCCTCATGCCCCAAGACATGTCCTGCATAGAGAAGTGCCAGTCCTGCCCTCCTTGCCAGCCCTGCGGCCCCACCCCGCTGGCCAACAGCTGCAATGAGCCCTGTGTCAGGCAGTGCCAGGACTCCACCGTGGCCATCCAGCCCTCGCCCGTGGTGGTCACCCTGCCCGGCCCCATCCTCAGCTCCTTCCCACAGAACACCGTGGTGGGATCCTCCACCTCTGCTGCTGTTGGCAACATCCTCAGCTGTGATGGAGTGCCCATCAGCTCTGGGGGCTTTGACATCTCCTGCATCACCAACTGCTTTGGTGGCAACAGATGTCATCCCCGCTAAAGCTGTAGTTGTCCCTTGTAAATCTCCTGTCAATGGCCTCAGATAAGGACCCAAGGAACTCAGAATATGAAGCTAGACAGAGGATCAAACTTTATGTCATTGTTTTAAGAGTAGCTGATCATAACTGATTTTCCTGCCAGGGCAAACCTGAAGGGATCAACCTGAGGAAGCTGATACTGGGCTTTTTGAAAACTTGGCCAATGACAACCTCTCCTCTTTTTCACTCTTCCCCTTTCTCGCTCTTGCCTTTGTTCTCTAGTGCTTCCTTCAAACCTGCTGTGAGGATCCCAGAACCCAGCATGCAGGGACATGCTGGACTGCGTCCCGTTGCCGGAAAATCAAAAGATTCCCTGTGGGAACTCTGCCACAGGAAAAAGGAAGAGATTCTTGGCTGTTTCACTCCTCTTCATACTTGGAGCCTTTACTTAGAATGACCTAATTTTCACCTTTGTGCACATTAAAAACTTGCTGCAACCTTGCCTGTGTCATTTAGTTGGACATTTCATCTGTGCACTGAGTGCTGAGCAGAAAAAACATTGGTTGAGGGGCATAGGGGAACCCTTCATCATTCCGAGGTGCACTGGGGGGTAGGACAAATTGCAATGATTGTTCTTTACAGCACTGCTTCTACACACTGAGGCATCACAGGATTTCATAGAATTTTGGGTTGGAAGGGTCTTTTAAATTTCTCCTGGTCCAATCTCCCTACAATGAGTAGTGACACCTTCCACTAGACCAGGTTGTTCAAAGCCCCACAAAACCTGACCTAGAATGTGTACAGGGATCTATCATGTCTCTGGGCAACATATTCCTCTGTATTACCACCCTCTTTGTAAAAAATTTCTTCATAGCTAGTCTGAATCTACCCTCTTCTAGTTTAAAACTGTTTTCCCTGCCCTGTCACAACAAACCCTGCAAAAATATTTCTTTTAAGCCCCCTTTGCATGCTGAAATGCTGCAACAAAGTCTCCTCAAAGCCTTGTCTTCTCCAGGCTGAATGATCCCAACCGTCTCAGCCTGTCCTCATAAGAGATGTGCTTCTGCCCTCAGATAATTTTTGTGGCCTCCTCTGGGCTTGTTCCAAAAGGTCCATGTCCACCCTGTGCAGAGGACCCCAGAGCTGGAGACAGTATTCAAGATGGGGTCTCAAGTGTAGAGGGGCAGAATCAGGAGACAGTTGGCTTTCTGGGCCACAAGAGCACATTTACAAGTCATATCCAGCCTTTCATCCATGAGGGAAGACATCCCTAGTTACTCCACTGCCTGGATGGCTGTCAGTCCTTGCCTGGCTGTGTCTTATCTCAGAAATACCACTTGGACCTGAAGCACATCATACAATCAGGACTCCTGAAAATTGTTGCTCCCTAGAAGAGAACTGCAGGTATGTGGGAAGCCTTGAAGAGGTCAGCATTTCCACAAGTTCTTGGGGAAGACTGCTTCTCTTGCTTTGTGTGAAGCTGTGCAGGGCAAGAAGACTCACAAGCCAAAGACTGGCGGGAATTGGAAATGGGTTAATAGCCTTGGAATGGCCTACATTCCCTACTCCACTGCTCCTGTCCTCCACCACCTGATCCAGGGGCCGTGGTCAGTGTGCCTGGTCATGGGCAGCAGAGACAACTTCCCCATGCAGCCCTGCAGCACAGCCTCTGGCCTGGCTCACCTGGTACTCCTGGGGTAGAGCCAAGGTGTTCCTCTGCTGGGATCAGCTACAACAGGCCCCACGCTGGAGTGCCCTCTCCCTTTGAACCCAACACCAATCGGGTGAAGCCAGCCCCAGGACAGGGAGTGGTGGCAAAACACACAACAGGCCTTTGTTCTGCCTTGTCTTGCCCCAGGACAGAGCAGCTTTCCTGAGGCTCAAGAACTCTTTGGCCCCACAAGTGTCACAACCCCAGGCAGAGTCAGTGGGAGTCAGAGCAGAGTCAGCAGGTAGCCCCAGGACAGGGAGCACCAGGACACCAGGACTAAGACTACCTAGACCCAATTCAGCCATGGGCTGAGCTCAAGCTTGGCACCTGCCAGGGCCTCTATGAACAGCCCAGGCCTAGCACAGGCCTGTCCCAGCTCTGCCCTCTCAGTGCCTGTGTCTGGCCTGAGTACTCTTGTTCTCCTGGCCTGGCCAGGCCTCTTCACCACCCACGGCAGTCACAGGATGGATCCTGTACAAGGGCCGCTCTTGAGTCTGGCCTTGCCCTGAGCCTCAGCACCAGCTCTGGCCCTGCCACTCCTGCCCAGCTCTGGCCATCCTGGGACCTCCTGCACATTTGTAGAACAGATTAGGGCAATAATCAACAGATACTTTAGGGGCAGAATTTTCTCCTAAGATGGAGGTCTGAGATGGACAAGGCCTCTTGCATTTTCTCTCGCATTATGCCTAAGCACTTCCCTCAACAACTGGCTCCCTAAGGACCATGTTTCCTCAGGACTGGTGATGAATACACATCCACGGCACGGAGAGCACCAGCCAGCTTGGCACATCTGAACTCTACAAGGTTTTGACTCCTATGGCTTCTCTCCAAACACTGCTCCTTTTCCTGAGTCATGGTCTTTTTAAGCACATTTCTATGGATATTGCTTCCCAGAGGAAGTACTGTGGGATCCCTCCTCCATGGTCTGTGGGTACCACTGTGTCTTTTCCCTGTGCTGCTGCAAAAAGCGTTTTCTTTGTGAACAGATTTGCAAACTTCATTCTAATAATCCAGATGAAAAATTATTGTATGTTGATGCTTTTTGAGAAATATGCAGATGGAAGTTTCCCATGACCACAGCTACTCAAAATATGTTTCAGAAGATTCAAAGTAGCACCTCTTGCAGCAATTTTCCCTAATGTGTTCTTTAAATAAAACTTATAACCCAGCTGGAAGTGTGTGTGTGGTCTTTCAGCTCAGACCAGTCAGGCTGTTTCACCCTACTCCAATGTGTTTTTTAATTGCACATTAAAAAAAAAAAAAGTTTAAAGGTTTTTTAAATACAGCTTCCTTTCCCTTAAAGGGGTTGGGTTGGATGCTCTTTTAAATGTCCCTTCTAACCTAAACCAACCTACGACTTCATGATTCTATGAACATCTTAGTCTCACCAGTACACATTACAGGGTGGGCCACTGTGTTTAGGGATTTTTCTTTTATTAGGTGCTGTACGTGATACTTCCCAGCCTCATCAGTCACTTTCAGTTACTCCCAGAAAACCTGGTTGTTGGCCCATGACAGAAGATGTGACAATTATCATGGGTTTCCATAGTAACACTTGAGTCTCTTGGTGTTCTTAGGCTGGATGGGCCACAAGACTGAAAAGCATACTGGACTGAATCAAGCAGACTGGACCCTTTAATGCCATCTTACTTGTATAAAAAGCTTCCATTGTTCTCCCAAGTAGAAATACACTTGTGCTGCCCTTGTTTACCCAGGAGCACTTGATCATTCTTGCAATACTGTGGATGCTGCCTTTCAGAGGGACTTTGACAGGCTGAAAAAGCGGCCTGACAGGAGCTTCCTGCAATTCAGCATGGGGAACGGCAAAGTCCTGCATGTGGGGAGGAACAACCCTGTGCATCAGTATGTGCTGGGCACCCCTCAGCTGTAAAGCGCTTTTGCAGGAGAAGACCTGGGTTGTCCTGCTGGACACTGAGTTGACAATGAGCCAACAATGGACCCTTGACTCAAAGAAGGCCAGCAGTGTTCTGGGCTGCAGTGGAAGGAATGCTGCCAGAAGGTCCAGGAAGAGAACTGTTCCTCTCTATTTAGCACTGGTGAGGGTGGTCCTGGAGTACTGGTTCCTGTTCTAGACTCCCCAGTACAAGGGGGCTATGGAAGTGCAGGAGAGAATCCAATGAAGGGACAAAAAGAGGATGAATGAACTCTTACAGGAACATCTCTCCTATAAGGAATGGCTGAGAGAGCTGGGACTCTTCATTACAGAGAACAAAAAGCTTAGATTAATTTTACCAACATATATAAACACCTGAAAGGAGGGTGTGGTACTTTGACACTGGCTGGATGCCAGATGCCCACCAAAGCTGTTACATCACTCCCCCTCCTCAGCTGGACAGAAAAGAGAAATTACAAGAGGCTTCTGGGTCTAGATAAGGACAGAAAAGGACAGAAAAGGACAGAAAAGGACAGAAAAGAGAAAATACAAGAGGCTTCTAGAGGACAGGGTCTAGATAAGGACAGTAAAGATCACTCACCAATTACCCTCATGGGAAAAAAACAACTCAGATTTGGGAAATTAACTTGATTTATTGCAATAGTGTCAGAGTAGGGTAATGAGAAATAAACCTAAAATCTAAAACCAACTTCCCCCTCCTCCCTTTTTCTTTGGCTCAATTTCACTCCTGATTTTCTCCCCTCCAAAGGGATAGGGCATGGGAGGTGTGGTCAGTTCAACACGTCTCTGTGGCTCTTTTGTCCTTAGGAGAAGGAACTCTCACACTCTTCCCTATGCCAACATGGGGTACTTCCCATGGGAGACACTACCCCATAAACTTCTCCAATGTGAGTTCTTCACATGGGCTACAGCTCTTCACAAGTCCTGCCTGCAGACCTGTGCTAGCACAGGCCTGTCACTCACATGGCCATAGGTCCTGACAGGACCCTGATCCAGCATGAGCTTTTATGGGGTCACCTGGAGCCCCTATCTCCCCTCTTCACTGAAATTGGTGTTTGCAGGGTTGTTTCTCTCTCATCTTTTCTCACCTCTCTTCCACAAGTAGGTGTTTTCTCCCTTCTTAAACATATTATCCCAGAGGTGCTTCCACCATTGCTGATGAGCTCAATCTTGGCCAATGGTGGATCAGCCTTAAAGCCATCTGGTGTTGGCTCCCCCACAACCAAAACCTTGCCATGCAACCCAAATCCAGAGGGCGCAAGGCCAACAGAGACAGGCGCTTCTCTGAGGTGCCAAGTGATGGACCACAGGCAACAACCACAGGCTGGAACACTGGAAGCTCTGTGTGAAACATAGGAAAGACCTTCTTATTGTTGAGGGTGACCAAGCACTGGCTCACATTACCCAGATGACTTGAGGATTCTCCCTCCTTGGAGATATTGGAAGGACATAAAGAGAGCTTTAGGAGCAAGAAAATGAAACCCAACATTGCAGCCCAAATGTCCAAGATTCTGAACGTGAACAAACACTGGAGCAAGTTGGGACGCATGGAGGAAAGAGAAAGCATATAATTTTGCAATGGTATCATAGAATATCCTTGGGTGACCAGTCAAGGCTTGAAGTGCTGAGAGCAGCTGGGCCCCTTCCTATCAACAAGGCCACAGGCAACACCACCAGTGAGCTCCAGGCCAACCTCATTTCCCTGCACTGCACCCATCCAGCACTTGAGCAGAGGATTCCGCAGACACTGACACATTCCTGCCCTGGAAATCCTGAGGCATCTCAATCTCAGCACTCAGAAAAAGCCTCCATGGAGAAATGTCTATGACACAAGCCAGGAAATGAAAAGGTGGCAACAGGGAAAACAAGCACCCAGCCCATGTCATTAGCTGGGATGTTTTCCATACATCATGAGCACCTTAGGAAATTACCACTTTCATAGAAGCCACCTCTGGGCCTGGGGCAACTCAGAGCAACCATAAAAGGCAGCCTGACTTCATGCTCTCTCATCCACTTCTCCTGCCTCCTCCTTGGGACCCAGGTGAGTCTGAAGCTCTTTCCCCTGTCTTTTTCTGGTGAAGGAGATGTGTGTTCCTATAGCCTGTGAGAGGTCTTAGTGCTGCTACTGAGGGGTCAGAGAAGAACTAAGGTCTGACTTAGGTAGTGTCAAGGATTTGGCTGAGGGAGATCTTTCTTGAAGAAATAAGAGGATACTTTGCAGTACTGTATCAGGATGAGGCTGAAAACCCCTTTCTCTCACTACCCAATTTCTCCCTTCTGGCTTAAGCAGGTACCATTGCAATTCTTGCTGTGGGATGATGGACTCATGGCCATTGGCTTCTCATATGTTTCTGTGCTTTGCGTACTTCCCTTCCCTCTCTCTCAGGTGCAGCTGCAGCCCCAAGACATGTCCTGCTACACCCCGTGCCGGCCCTGCCAGCCCTGTGGCCCCACCCCGCTGGCCAACAGCTGCAATGAGCCCTGTGTCAGGCAGTGCCAGGACTCCACCGTGGCCATCCAGCCCTCGCCCGTGGTGGTGACCCTGCCCGGCCCCATCCTCAGCTCCTTCCCACAGAACACCGTGGTGGGATCCTCCACCTCTGCTGCTGTTGGCAACATCCTCAGCTGTGATGGAGTGCCCATCAACTCTGGGGGCTTTGACATCTCCTCCATCACCAGCCGCTACGGTGGCAGCAGATATCGTCCCTGCTAAAGCCACTGGTGCAGCCCTCACAAGGACCCCCAGGAATCCAGAAGCTGTTGCTGGACTGAGGACAGAGCTCCTGGCCATTGAATTCAGAGGTGCTGAGCAACCAATGCTGCCCTTCCAAAGGAGGGCAGGTGGAGCTCTCTGAAACCATGGCCAGTGTTCGCTTTCCTTGCCTTACTCTTTCTTCCACCTCTCTCTCGTCTTCCATACTTCTGGACTGTAAGACTTGGAGAGCCTCTCTGGGGGATCTGCTAACCCCTGCCTGCTGTGGGGCAGGCAGATGGCTGCCCCATTGGCTCTTCGGTTGCTCTCCAGTATCTGTGCCAGAGGGGGCACAGACTTTCTGCAGTTGCATGTGGTCTCCCACAACCACTGGTAGCCTTCTTTATAAGGGAACTCATTTCCCACTTCAATGACAATAAAGCTTTCTGCATCTCGCCTCAGCCTCCATGTAATCCTTTTTTGGTGTCCTTGTCTCTGAGTTGCTGAGACCAAAAGGCATTGCCATGGGTGGGGGAGGAAAAGGTGGGGACACAAGTGGAGCATTGATTATTCCCAGAGTAAGGGGAGGGTGGGAAACACAGAAGTGGGGGGCCCTTTCAAGCTGTCCCTTGGAGATGAGGAAAACATCCCTGACTTCTCCACAGACAGCAGGGATCAGGCTCAGCCTTCCAACATTTCTGCTCAGATATGACTCCTCGGTCTCAGAGCATGTCCTGCAGATGGGGAGTACAACCCATCTTCATCACCAGATCTAACAGACTCTGTAGACTCTTCCCACAGTCAGTGATGGGACATCAGGTCACCCAGGGGACTTACCTCATCCCAAAGCAAAGGAAATGGCACAAATCATCTTTCTGGAGACACAAATCCTGCAGCTGACCAGTGGTGTCCTCTGAACTAGGACAAGCTCACAGCAGAGCCTGCACACCTGGTCATGTGTGCATGGCTTGCTTCATTAAGTGATCACAAGTGAACCCACAGGCTCCAACACCTCCATCCCATGGCTAAACTCCACATCCATTTCCATGGGTAGGACAGATAGATAGTGAGGAGTTGGCTTCATGGTCAGCAAATAGGCTCAAGCTGAGCACTTTACCCCCATTAGCCGCATCACCACCTCACACCAAGTACAGGTCAGTTTTCTGTCAACCACACTGAAGCTTGGGACACAGGACTTGCAGAAAATGCCTCTGTCAAGTCCAACACCTGTGTGGTGATCCTGGACAGTGCAGACAGACTGTCTCTGGAGGGGAATCTAACTCAAGATAACTAGAGGACGAGAAATGTGTGTATTTTTATGTGTATATGGTCTAGTCAGCTGACTAGTTTGTCTTGAGTGTCAACAGAATAAAAAAAGTGTTGAACTAAGGCTTGAGAGTGGCTGTTTGTCTCAGCTGATGATGAATGGAGCAAAGATGAGTACCTCAATAGAAGACACATTTTCTGGAGTCAGGGAAAATAAATTTTCCTCTTCTAATGTCTTGTCTGATTTTGAACTTAGTTCTTCACTTCAGTTAAAGCTGAAGACAGAGGTCTTAACTGCATTTAGAGGCTCTGAAATGAGGTAGGTGGATCCCTTACCTTACAGTCTCTGTATTCATGTGCCCATAGTTTCCTTTAGTTACTTCCCAACCTGGAGGTTTCACGGCCACCGTGCCATCCAGCACCAAATACCTGATACCTCCAGTCTCTTGAAACATGACTATTTCAGACATCTCCATGTCAGCTGAGTTCCTGACAAGGTTCTCATACCACAGCTGCAGGCAGGTGGCAAACACCCAGCCTAGCAATCACTTAGGGAATTATATTGCTGTTCTTTAATTGGCCTGTGTGAAGAGAGAGTACTATTCATCTCTGACAAGCCCATAAGACCTCCCAGAGGTCAAACTCCCTGGGGCACACCAGAGGGAAAACAGAAAACAGTCTCCTAGGTGTGGCCAGCTGGTGCTTCATTGTGTTAATGAGGTGGGTGTGGGGATGTTCTTATGCTAATGATGCTGGCGACTCTCTGGTGTATGATCTCACTATATGAAGAGAGTTTACACTTTGTGTGCACACAAAGCTCCCTTTAGTGGAATTACAGTGGTGGCTGTGAGAGGGAAAAGATCAGGAGTGGAAGCTGTCAGATCCTACTGGATGGAGAGGAAACCAGGTCAGGCAGTTGCCATCAGCTTGAAGTGAGTCAGCAAGGGGAGAGCTGCTCATCCACACACCTTCACCTGAATCCAGAGTTCCCCCCAATAAATCCAACTCTTTCCAATGCTCTCCATTAGCCAAGGGGACCATGGCTACCTTGGGAGGACGATGCGTGAAAAAATGTCATTTGGATCATTTCAACTGGCAAATCTAGTGAGTGAAACTTGCCCAAGACATATAGCACAGACCTCCAATGCCTTGCATGTTTAAGAACAGCTGATTTAAGGGAAATTCCTTTACTCTTTAAGTACATGAGATTTCTGTATATGTTGCTGTGGAGTAAGATAGGAGAGAAAGAGATGATTCAGATCGTGATTTAGTCCATCTTCCACATTTACCTGAAGATACATTCTCTCTAGAGAACTGATAAAGAATCCTCCCTTGTCTGCAGGAACAGTTCAGCAGAGCTACCTTTAATGGGATTCAACTCAGAGGATTTTGCCTTCAGTCGCTGAGGCTGAATATCTCTGCCCAAGTTGAGATATGTTAGCATCCATGTGCTTACCAGACTCCTGCCTTAGACCTCAGAGACAACCTGGCACTTCTAGAGGGCTTTTAGCCATGTTTATGAGACAAATGAGTCATGTCTCCCTCATGCTTTTTCTCTGTCTGTGAAGAAAGAAAGGAGGTAAGCTGAGGAGCTGAGATAGGAATATTTCTCCCTAGATATTTCAGCTCGGTCAGCAGAAATCCTTCCTGTGACTCTGACATGGCAAAATTGCAAAGAGGTGAATAGTACCCCTAGTAGCTATGCTGAGAAGCAGACATCAGTGAGGGAAATGGAGGTATTTGCAAACGTTTCCTGCTCTGAGGCTTGGAAGAAAGCAGGTATAGGAGACCTTGAGTAATGACTGTCATACTGGCCTGCTGCCCTGTGTGGCTGCAGCTCTGTCTCAATCCCTTGTAATAAACTGACATAGAAGAGGGGGGAAAATCTCTTGCAGTGCCACATTATCATGACAGTATTTGTATTCCGCAGTTGCATTTGCTGCTATCACACCTTAGTATTGCCTGCCTTGGATTCTACAGGTTATGCTATTCCCTTCCTACTTGTAACAGATTTTCCCATAGCTGGAGTGCCTTGGCCTGTGGTCCATAGTTTCCTGTTTCCCAGTTTTCATCTCACAGAAGTGACCACATTCCCCATGCTGTAAAGGAGGTGCACGATCAGAGTGAAACAAGAGAAATACTTCTCCAAGTGTTCATTTGTTGGGGTACACCTGATTTTCAGGGTTAGATCTATTTGTCCAAACATGTTTCATCAGGGGAGAATTTTTCTGACTATTTTAATACAGGATAAGTACCATTTTCCCATGCTGTGCACCAACGGCATTTTCAGGGATGGTGCTTTTTTTTCACTACTTGTAGCATCTGAAGGACCAGCACAAGCATGAAAAATTTCACAGAAACTTTTCTTTCTTTGCAGAAGGACCTTACCATTTCGAAGGACATGACAAATGGGACTAGTGTGGAAGAATTCATCCTTCTTGGCTTCCCAGGCACATGGCAATTCCGTGTCTCCTTTGTGGTGGTATTTGCACTGATATACATCCTGACAGTAATAGGCAATGCGTCCATCATAGCCCTTGTGTGGAGAAGCAGCAACCTGCACACCCCAATGTACTTTTTCCTCTCTAATCTCTCCTTTCTGGAGATCTGGTACACTACGGGTGTTGTTCCCAAAGCCATAGGAGTCATGCTGGGGACTAGCCAGACCATCTCCTTCAGTGTCTGCATCCTCCAGTTGTTCTTTCTTCTCTCTCTAGGCTCCACTGAGTGTTTTCTCCTGTCTGTCATGGCCTATGACCGCTATTTAGCCATATGCTACCCCCTGAGGTACAGCTCCCTCATGAACAGTGTCCTCTCTGTTCGGCTGGCACTCAGCTCCTGGCTGGGAGGCTTTTTAGCCATTTCCCTGCTGGCCTTTCTGACATCCAGGCTGACTTTCTGTGGGCCAGATGTCATCAATCATTTTCTATGTGATATAGATTCCTGCCTTGCCCTCTCCTGCAGTGATACATGGCCTGTGGAGCTGGCAACCTTCCTCATCTCCTTAATTGTTGTGGTGGCCTCCTGTGTGGTCACCCTGGTCTCTTACATGTACATCATCTCTTCCATCCTGCGGATCCAGTCAGCCCATGGCCGGAAAAAAGCCTTTTCCACCTGCTCTGCCCATCTCAGTGTTGTCACAATCTGGTATGGCTCCACCATGTTCCTGTATGTCAAGCCATCAGCCCAGAACTCCCTGGATATGAACAAAATCGTGAATACCTTTAACACAGTGGTAACTCCTTTGTTGAACCCCTTCATTTACACACTCAGAAACAAAGAGGTGAAGCTCGCTCTGGGACGAGCTTTCCGGAAAAAGTGACTTTTCACAGGGCATTAGTTGAACAAACAGATTCATCCCACCCTCCCATTACTTTTGCCCTGCAGAAAATCCTCACTGAACTGTAGGTCTGTGTGGGCATCCTAGGCAGTGAGAAACCACCAATTCCCTCATGAGCTCATATCATTTTACAGCCATCTCTGGCTGGGCTGAGCCTCAGTTCTGTTGCTCCCACCACCCTCTGTTCATTCCCAGTGAATTCCAAATGCCTCTCAGTCCTTTAAAGTGCCGTGCTTGGAAAGGGTCACAAACCCCATCCATAAATGGTTCTGTAACACAGCTGGAGCAGTGGCACTCCCACAGGTTTCTACCCTGGTTTGCCAAGTGCTTCATTTTGTCAGGGCTTGTGTGAATCTCCTAAAGAAATCCCAGCAATTTTAGGAAACATTGCTTTAAGAAATAGACATGTGTTTCTCCCTTTAGCCTGATGTTTTATGATGTATCTATGCCACATTCTTGTAGCTATTTCATCAAATCATACTCTGATTCAAGATAAAATTTGGCAGTGTCTGATATCTCTACCTATAGACATTATTCCTAGCATAAGACTGTAAACAAAATTTCCATAATTCCTCTTCTTTCTTCTCCTTAGTATCTGAATTTGCTCTTTTATTTTTAATTAAAATTATGCAAAATGTTGTGCTTCATACTAGATGTGTCAGGGCATTTCCACATCTAAAACCCCACATAATTTTTAGCACTACATTGTTCCACCCATTTTGGGCTTTGTTGTGGAAAAACTTTAATGTGATTGGCAAAGCATTCAAAGTGCAGAGCTGTGGAAGGCTGGCTGAAAAGCAAGTCTCTCTTTACACTCATTGGGAGGATATTAGCACTTCCAAACAGCACTGGGGCTTGGCCCTTAGTCCTGTGTCCAGGCTCAGGCACCATTGCCCAAGGCATCGGCTGGTTCCCATCCTTTGTCAGCTGTGCTTTTTTTCAGTGGCATTTGGGAAAATGCCTGGGACAGCAGAAATAGTTTGAGACTGGATTTACCCTCAGACAGACATCATTCTGCTTGTCATTCTGCCTAGGAATTTTGCATTTTGGAGAGAATTTTATACTTGTAGTGTTGAAGCCCTCTACAGTCCTTGAAAGCAATGAAAAGCAGGACCTGAAATGTCCAAGAAATCCAAGACACAGCAGAGTGCAGAACACTTGAGACCTGCTGTGAATTCCTCATCAACATGGGTTAGAGCCCTCTGACTCTAACCAGGGGCAGGCAAAGCCTCACACAGGGCTGTCAGAGCAGACCAATGTCACTTGGGAGAGGCAGGTTATCCTGGAACAGCAGCAGAAAAATAAATGAGTACCCTGAGATTTCTCAGGTGAAGGGGATGACACTTCATGAGCAACAGATTCCAGTTCAAAGGGTGGGATCAGCACCCTTGAGCTGAGTTTCCATAAGAAGTGCTGTAGTGGGGTTTCCTGAAAATAGGTCCCCAGAACCCTTCCTTTAGCTCATGGGAGGAAAAGAGATCACTGAGGTGTTACCAGCTGTTGGACAGAGAAACTGGCACGGACTAGAGAACATGGGGGCTCCTTCCAGCACTCCTGAAAAGGAGACACATGAAAAAGAGTAGGACCAGTCTCTGGCAGTGGATGAGTGCAGGAAGAATCTTGTCCAGAGTCTGGCTGATGGCTGTTTTCCACTTGCTGATGTAGGGTAAGGAAGAGCCCTTCCCTTCTTGGGCTTCTGTGACCATAGTGGTAAAACCAAAAGAGTAATTGTGCCTCCTACCAAAGGCCTCATTCTCCAGTTGTGGCCATCAGTAGAGGTCCATGAAGATGAAACAGAGACAAGGGCCAGTAGGCTACTTGCTCTGAGAATTCTGGTGTTATTTTAAGCAGAGAACATTGACAAGGCTGGTTTGGCTTGTTGATGGTGTAGCCTCTGATAGATCTGCCCAAGTCAGGTTTCTTGGACTGTTTTCATCATCAAAATCCCTGGATCTAGAAGCAACTGTGAAAGTCACATGAGTATGTGTTTCACAGCAGCACAGCATCCACTTCCAGGGATGGGGCAGCCAGAGCTTCTCTGGACAACCTGTCCCAGGGCCTCACCACCCTCAGAGGGAAGAATTTTTTCTTAGTAACTAGTATGAATCTATCCTGTTTCAGTGGGAAGCCATTCCCCCTTGTCCTATCACTCCATGCCCTTGTAAAAAAGTCCCTTTTCATCTCTCTTGGATCCTCTTTGGGCACTGGAATGTGATTTAAGGTATCCCCAGAATCATCTTCAGGCTAAACACATTCATTTCTCCCAGTCCTGTCTCCATAGCAGCAGGGCTGCAGCCCTCTGAACATCTTCATGGCCTCTCCTGGACCTGCTTCAGCACCTTCACATTGGTGGCCCCAGAACTGGACGCAGCACTCCAGCTGGGGTCTCACAGGAGCAGAGTATTGGGGGAGAACCACTTCTCTATACCTGGTAGTCACTCTTCTTTTGGTGCAATACAATTCTGGGATACAATTCCAGGGCTGCATGTGAACACTGCAGGTCATGCCCAGCCTCTCATTCACCAGTACACCAAAGTCCTTCTTGCCTGGGCTGCTCTCAGTTTACTCCTTACCCAGTCAGTGTACATCCTTGGGAATGACCCAATCCAAACTCAGGACCTTACACTTGGCCTTCTTGAGCTTCATGAGGATTACATGGGCCCATCTCTCTATCCTGTAGAAGTCGAGGTTGTAGGAACACAACACACTGTGAACTTTGCTGAGGACACCTGGGGACAACTGCAGCAAAGTTGGAGCATTGCGAGGAAGGACAAGGACAAACCCATGACATTTCTGTGTTGCACAAATTTGGGATGAGTTAAGCTAGAATTTTCTTCTGATAGCAGAGTTAGGCAGGTTGGGGCCAAAACCAGTTGCAGAGTCCACAGACATGGGAAGGGAAGAAGTGACCATAGGGAGGGAAAGAGAAGGAGAGGACATATCCTCATGCACAGGAGTCCTTGGGCAGCCAGCTGAGGATTGCTGGAAGTCAAACAGCCCCACCAGAGTTATACAGACTGTAATATCACTTGC
>VZDJ01000350.1:18079-63717 GCA_008694505.1 Cyanoderma ruficeps
CTGGCCAACAGCTGCAATGAGTGCTGTGTCAGGCAGTGCCAGGACTCCACTGTTGTCATTCAGCCGCCTGCTGTGGTGGTGACCCTGCCCGGCCCCATCCTCAGCTCCTTCCCACAGAACACCGTGGTGGGATCCTCCACCTCTGCTGCTGTTGGCAACATCCTCAGCTCTGATGGAGTGCCCATCAACTCTGGGGGCTTTGACATCTCCTCCATCACCAGGCGCTACGGTGGAAGGAGGGGCCTCCCCTGCTAATGGTGCTGGGCATATATAGGTCCTGGGAAGTGCCCCAGGATCTCCAGGCATGGTGCTGAACAAAGGAAGAGTCTTCATGTCATTTCTTTCAGCGGAACTGACCATCTTTAGTTCCTCGTGAAAATGCTGGATGGAAGGGCCCAGCTCAGGCACTTCGAAAGCATGCCCTATGTCTTTCCTACATATCTCCTTGTCTTTATTTTCATTTTCATTGTGTCCTTCTGCTCCCCTTGGCTGCGAGGCTTTTCCAAGCCAGCCTGCACTCTAAAGGCAAGGAAATGGATGCCCTGCATGGACTTCACCATAGCCAAGAGGTGAAGTGTCTTGCTTGTCCCTCCAGATCCCTGCACTGAGGGCCTCTGCTTATAGCAACCTTGATTCCCTCTTTAACTCAATAAAGTTTTTTGCATCTCAGGCTGGGTCTCCAGTTGGTCCTTCCCTCTGCACATGCCCTTGCAAGCTGCTGGGGTAGAATGGGGTTGATCCTGACAGGGAATAAGGTGACAATGTAGTGAGATCCTTCATCCATAAAAACGTGAGGTTAGGATACACTGCAGAGGGTCCTATGTGGGAAAAAATCCTGGGACAGGATGGAAAACATCCCCAGCTACCCCAGGGTGATCAGCCCTTTTCCTTCAGTGTCTCTGCCCAGATATACCCCCAACACCTCCTGCAAAAACCTCTGCTGTCCTCATGCAACAACTAGAATTCCATGGAGACAAATCAACCTGCAGGGTCATGGGAATGTGGCACGTCTTGCTCTGGTCAGTGCTGTGCTGTGGTAGACAGAAAATGTTCCCAAAGGATGTCAGAAGTGTGGTTGTGTGTAATAGCCTCAGAGCTGTCCCATGGCCTCATCTCCATCTTCACTGCCCAGTCTCAGACCGTGGCCAGCACAGATGGGCACGGGCAGCTGGGATCAGTTCCTCATTGCAGCCCTACTGCCACATGTAAGGCCTGTGGCAGGGCTTGGGTTTTGGCAGGCACGCAGGCCTGGCATCCTTCAAAGTCAGTGCTGGGATTAACCATGCTGGGTCTCACACTGGAGCCCCCATGAACCCTCATGGACCAGGGCAGTCCAAGGACAGTAATGGAAACCCACAGACCCTTCACTGCTCAGTGGTACCTTGTCACTCCTAACCACAGGTGGAGCAGCTCTGCTCAGGCTCAGGGCCTCAAAGGCCCTGCTGTGTAAGGACCAGCACTTCTCCAGAAAAGCTCTGTGCAAAGTCATTCTGGACACACTCAGCAGTATCTGTGAGCTGCCTGTGGCAGACAAGTTTTGTTCACAAACATGCCTCTTGCTTAGTCTGACGCTCTTGAGCTCTGTTTGAAAAGCACATCAGAGGCCTCAGTCGGGAAGGGCTGGATAAACAGAATCCATCTACCCATCCATCCATTCATGATGGAGGCTGTGTAAATTGCCCTTTCCCCATCTGGGAGTCTGGAATATGGACAGATGTTCTTTTCTTCCGGAAAGTGAGGTTGTGAAGTCTTTTGATGCCATTGCCTCCACTTGCCTGTTTGACCAATGGTCAGTCAGGGTGACAGAGGTATCAGGGCACTGAACACGTCTCTCTTGCAGTCAGGTTGAAGGAGACTTTGTAAGCCAAATTCTGCAGGCTGCAGTTCTGATGAATGTCTGTACCCTGTGCATAACTGTTGAAAATCCTCATTTTTTAGCCATTCCTTCACTGTTCATAGATGATGGGTAACAGGGCTGATGACAGCATGGCACAGAGTGTCCCTAGAGAAAGTTGGGCCTACTAGTGTACAACATTATTCTTCCTTTCCACAACACAATCATGGCATTAATCTCTGAGTTTTCATGAAGAACGTCTGGCTTCACTATTAATGCAGACATTTAGGTTTGGGGTTTTTTTCTGTGATATTCCAAAAATTTTTTTCAACTTCCACCTTCAGCTTAAGTGAGTGATTAAAAGGGACATCTCAGATGTCTACAGTTCCCTGAATGTAGGGAAGAAGCTGATGAAGGCAAAGCTAAGCTCAAAATAGGGGCTGAAGCATGAAGGGACCAACAGGGAAAGTTCCCTGCACATTCCTCCTGCTGGAGGTTTAGGGAAGAGTCTCTGAACTCCTCCATCTCTTGGGCCAATGGATGTGTTCTTGTGATGCCCGGCCTCACCTTTTCACTCACAAGACCTGCACTGCTGTCACCAGGCAAATTTCTAATATAGGGGCAATCCAGCTGCTTGCTCTGCCTGGCAACCTTGGAGTCCCCCACTCTCTGTCTGCTCCCCAGGCAGACCCAGGGCACAAGCACCACTTCTACCTGGGAACACTGTGACACCTACACCACAGAGTGACTGACTGCTGGGGCATCCCCCACTGGTGCCCATCTGTCCAATAACCCTGTTTGTTGGCTTTCCCTGTGCAACACATGGTGTCTCTGTCCTTGCAGTCCAGTGCACACCAATAACATGTACTGTGATTCTTTAATTCAATACCTGTTTGGGCTAAGATCTCAGTCTGACACAGCACCAGGTTGAAGAGCTGGATGAATACATTTGGCATTGGTTTTGGCACAAGGGAAGGCTGTGTCCCACACCTGGAGGCACCAACAATTCACTGGGAGTAGATACATTTGGACATGGCCTGAACAAGGAGAGTAAGTAAGATTCCTTATTCTTTCTCCAGAATAAAGCAAACCCCATCCTTTTGAACTCTCTAGCAGCTGTGTCCTGACCTGGTGAGGCAGGCAGAGGGGACTGCCCATCATGCTGAGGCAGTCCCAATCCTGTTACACTGAACTAAATTTAGGATCTAAATTGGTAGTCCTTGTTGGAGCTTGGCATCATCATCAGTGGTGTATGAGCTTTGGAGGATCAGGAGAAGGAGGGTTCAGGAAACAGGTTGATTACAGTACCTCTTTTTGGACAGATTTCTAGGAGGCTGATGCCATCATCTTTCCACTGCACTCGAGCTCCTGCTGCTTTGCAGAGCTTGTGAACAAAGCTGTGGATAGTATCCCTGCCATGAGCAACAGAGTCTATTTGTGAGGAGAGACACAAAATGACATGTGTTCATATACACCTGCCAATTATGCACCTGTGATACCTTCACACAAGTCTGGTTGCACACAAGAGCACCAAAGACATGAACACATGTAGGAACACACCCTACTGTGAACTCTGCTGAGGACACCAGGAGACAGCCGCAGCAGGGCTGGAGCCTTGTGGGGAAGGGCAAGGCCCCAGGCAAGCTCAGGGCATTGTTTGTGTACTCACAGACTGCTCAGAGAGTGGACAAGTCAAAACAAGCCAGAAGCTTTTCCTGAGGGTAGAGTTAGGCAGCACGGGGCCAGACACTGCAGCCCAGTGCACACACATGGGGAGACAACAACAAATAACCATCAGGGTGAGCTGAGGAGGGAGAGATGGGGAAGGACATGGCCCATCCTCATGCACAGGATTCCTTGGCCATCCAGCAGCAGACTGGATTTTTAAAGAGGCAATACGAAATACCTGGGGAATCACAGACTGGTAAACTTCACCTCTGTGCCTGGGGATATCATGGAGCAGATCCTCATGAAAGCAACTGTAAGTCATATTTGGGACACGGCGGTGATCCAGAGCAGCCAGCAAGACTTCTCCTAGGGCAAGTCACATCTGAGCAATCTGGTGGCCTTCAAGGATGGAGTGACTGAAACAGTCAGCAAGGGAAGACTGGCCATTGTCATCTACCTAAACTTCTGTCAGGCCTTCAGCATAGTCCACACAACATCCTTATCTCCAGATTGGAGAGATGGTGTAGTGGATTGATGGCTGGATGCCAGGCACCCACTAAAGCCACTCTTATCACTCTCCTCCACAAGCGGACAGGGAAGAGAAAATATAAAAATGCTTCATGAGTTGAGATAAGGACCAGAAGAGATCTCTGACCAAATACTGTCACAGGCAAAAGAGACTCAGCTAAGGCATATTTATTGAATTTATTACCAACAAAATCAGAGAAGGATAATGTGAAAATAAGTTTTATAAAAAAACGCCAAAAAACCAAACATCTTCCCCCCACCTCCCCCTCCTCCCCAGCTTTATCTCCTCCTCCTCCCACCTAGCACAGCAGGGAGACAGGAACGAGGCTCTTGGTCAATTCATCACAGGTTGCTCCTGCTGCTGCGCAGGGAGAGGAGTGGGAGTCCTTCCCCTGCTCCAGGGTGGGGTCCCTCCCATGGGAGAAATTCTCTGTGATCTTCTCCAAAATGAGTCCTTCCCACAGGCTATGGTTCCCCACAAACTGCTACAATGTGGATCACTCTTCCACAGGGTCAGTCCTTCAGGAACCCTCACAGGCTCACAAGTCATTCCAGCAAACTTGCTCCAGCATGGGCTCCTCTCTCCACAGGTCCCTGCCAGGACTCTGCTTCAGCACAGGCTTCCCTCGGGGTCATGGCCTCCTCTCAGACACCCACCTGCTCTGGTGTCAGCTCCTCCAGATGCCGCAGGTGCATCTCTTCACCCCCATGCCCTCTGTGGGCTGCAGGAGCACAGCTGCCTCACTGTGGTCTTTACCATGGGCTGCAGAGGACCCTCAGATCTGGAGCGTGGAGCAGCTCCTGCTCCTCTTTCTCCACTGACTTTGGTGTCTGCAGAGCTGTTTCTCTCACATATTCTCACTCTGCTCTTCTCTGGCCACAAATACACCTGTGCAATAACTTTTTCCTTCTTTAACATGTTATTCCTGAGGCATCACTTCCATCTCTGATGGGCTCAGCCTTAGCCAGCAGTGGGTCTGTCCTGGAGCCAGCTGGTCTTGGCTCTGCTGGACACCGAGGAAGCTTCCAGCAACTTCTACCAGAAGCCACCTCTGTAGCCCTCCTACTACCAAAATCAGGCCATGCAAATCCAATATGCATGTATTTGAAGGGTGTACTATTGTGAATATGAAAACGGCTGGATGGACACAGCTCAGGTCTGTGGCTATGACCACATGGAGGTAGAGGAAGAGGGACAGGTCTCAAGGCTCTGTCTTGGGACTGGTGCTTTTTAGCATCTTTTTTCAATGACAAGGATATCAGATCGAGGGTCCCCTTGGCATGTTTACAGATGACACAAAGCTAAGCAGTGCAGCTGACACTACAGAAGAAGATTTCCATCCAGGGAGACCTAGAGAAACTTGAGACGTGGGCCCATGAGGACTTGATGAAGTTCAAGAAGTTCAAGTGCAGAGTGCAGCACCTGCATCAGGAAATCCCAGACATGAATACAGACTGGGAGATGAACTCATTGAGAGCAGGCCTGTGAAGAAGGACTTGGGAGTTCTGGTGGATGATAACCTGGACACGAGACAATAGTTTGCATTTGCAGCCCAGAAAGCCAACTGCATCCTGGGCTGCATCACCAAAGGCATGACTGGCAGGTTGAGGGCAGTGATTCTCCTCATCTACTCTAATCTTGTGATTCCCATGCCTGGGTTCAGAATGGAACCTTGAACACAAGACAGGCATGGACCTGTTAGAGGATGTTTGAAGGAGGTCAAAAAGATGCTCAGAGGGCTGCATCAACTCTCCTGCAAACACAGGCTGAGAGAGTTGGGGTTGTTTTGCATAGAGAAGAGAAGGCTTTGAGGAGACCTCATTGAGGCCTGTCAGTATGTGAAGGGGGCTTATAAAAGATGGATACTGACTTTTTACACAGGCAGATACTGATAGGACAAAGTGGAATGGTTTAAACTAAAAGAGGAAAGATGTAGATTAGATGATAGGAACAAATTCCTTACTCAAAGAGTGGTGAGACAATGGAAATTCTCATAGAAGCTGCAGGTGCCACATCCCTGAAAGTGTTCCAGGCCAGCTTGGATGGTGCTTGGAACAACCTCGTCTAGTGAGTGTCACTGCTTCTCTTCAAGAAGGAGCTCCATCCAGACCAAGCCATTCTCTGATTATATGATTCTATGATTCTATGAGTGTTTCAGCTTCTTCCTGAAAACAACACTTCAAACAACCCCAGAAGAGAGATCAGGATAGCATCACTTGCCTGATCTGGGGCCATGCAGTACATAAACCAAGTCTTCTGCCTGCACTGCTGCATTCCTGCCTTAGAAATCCTGGGGCCTTTAATCCCAGGGATCACAAGAAGCCTTCATTGGGGAACGGGCATGGAACAAACCGGGAAATGAAAAGGCAGCAGTGCAGGAAATGAAAGCACAGCCCATATCATTAGGTGTGCTGGTTTGCATTCAAGATGAGCTTGCTGGGAAATTGTTACCTCTGCAGAGGCTGCCCCTGGTCCTGCGGCAGTGAAGGGCCGGTATAAAAGGCAGCCCAAGTCTCTGCTCTCTCATCCACTTCTCTTGCTCCCTTCAGCTTGGGAACCAGGTGAGTCTGAAGCCCCTTCTCTTTCTCTTTCTCTTGCCAAGTGAGATCTCCACTTGGTGGACATCTCAGCTGATGTTGGCTTTCTCATAGCTGGGGATTGGAGCCTCTGGTCCCGAGAGAAGATAGCGGGGAGGAGGTTGGCATAGAGAGAGGCTGGTGACTGTGGTGGCTTTTGCTTTATGCCCTGGGAGAGAACTTCCTGAGCCAGGCTGCTCTCTTTAGGGCTCCTGGCCCAGTCTCCAGCTTGCCACTCATGATGGCCTTGGTTGTTTTGTGACGGGGTAACCAAACTGCTCTGCACCCACCCAGCCAGTCTTGTGCTCTGTTTTCTCTCTGCTCTCTCTGCCAGGTGTAGCTGCAGCCCCAAGATATGTCCTGCAACACCCAGTGCCGTCCCTGCCAGCCCTGTGGCCCCACCCCGCTGGCCAACAGCTGCAATGAGTGCTGTGTCAGGCAGTGCCAGGACTCCACTGTTGTCATTCAGCCGCCTGCTGTGGTGGTGACCCTGCCCGGCCCCATCCTCAGCTCCTTCCCACAGAACACCGTGGTGGGATCCTCCACCTCTGCTGCTGTTGGCAACATCCTCAGCTCTGATGGAGTGCCCATCAACTCTGGGGGCTTTGACATCTCCTCCATCACCAGGCGCTACGGTGGCAACAGATGCCGTCCCTGCTAAAGATGCTGCAAAAGCCCAACAAGATATCTTGAGGAACTCAGGACATGATGTTGGGCAGAGGATCTAGGTTTTAGGTGCTGTTTGCACGATAGCTGACCGAACTCACCTTTCTCTCCCTTTTTATTGTTCGCATTGTTTCCTGTGTGCTGCAATGTTCCCCAAAGGCCAGCTTGGTAGGGACCGTTTGGTTTCTCCTCTTTGTGGGACAGGTAGACCAATATTATGCAGGAACTATTCCAGAGCCAAGGAGCGCAGACTCTCTGCTGCCCTTGGTGCCGCCTGTGCTGCTGACCTCCACTTTCAGTGGCTTTGTTTCCTTCTTTCATTTCATTAAAATTCTGCTGCATTCAAGTCTGGCATCTGTGTGGTCCTTCCCCTGGTTGCACTTCTGAATGCCAAAGGAGAAATGTGTTGCTTAGTCATGGAAGTGGGTGAGGGCATAAGGAGCCCCTTCTCCATTCACTGAGGAATGGAATTTTGGGGCACCATGGAGGGGCAACTTTTAAGGGTACAATCTCTTGGAGCTGAGGAAGACATCCCCTGGTTGCTCTGCTTCCAGACACCATCAAGCCTTGTCTTGATGTGCCTTTGCCCACAAATGCCCAGAAAGTTGGGGGACCTTGAAGGAATAGCAGCCCCATGATCTCCTGAGGAAGGGTGTTCCTGTCAGTATGGTCAGTGCTGCACTGGGGGCGTGTGTGTGAGGGTTCTGGACATAATTTCCTCTGCAGAATAACAGGATTTGGAACGCAGAGAACAATCATTGTGTTCAACCATGGTTTCTACTCAGTTTTCCTCTCCCCTTCATGACTCAATAAAAAGTGAGGACGAATACCCATTGAGCACTTTCTTTTCCCTGTGCCATGGTCCTTTAGATCAGAAGATGTTGAATCTGAGGTCTCAGATTCTGCCTGGCACAGCACCAGGCCAATGGACTGCACTGACACATTTGGCCTTGGCTTGAACATGAGCAGAGATGTGTGTCACACCAGGCAGCACTGACACTGCAGCGCAAGCAAACTTACCTGAGCATAGCCTGGATGAAGCTGGAAGGACTTTGCCTTTCTGATACAGTTTGGCGGGTGGCCAGAGTGTTATGAGCCGTGCGTAAATGTATCAATCTCTGAGGGTGTCCTGCACTTCTCAGAATGGCTTAAATTAATTGCGAGATGGCGCTTCAGGGGTGTTTTCTAAAGCAAAAATTTAATAAAGACAAAATACCAAATGATACAGAAACAAAAAAGAAGCTGAGCACAGGTGTCAGAGAAACCTCTGACATCTTGCTAAAACACCCTAAAAAGCACTTGAATTCCTTTGTGCACCTTTATAAATACTTAACAATTTAGGAGGTATAACTTGGCTTGTTGCCAATAGAGGCGGCCACAGATCTTGAGAGACATTTTTAAAGCACAGTTTCCCTGTGCTGGCACTGGACCAACCACAGTGAGGGTATCACAGAAGATTCTAGTCCATTTTCCTTTTAAGTTCAAAGATAAACCAAAACTCCTTTCCTTATATAGGAGTTGCTTGGGTACAGAAATGCACTGCAATACTTTTCTGCTGTCAATAAAGCAAGCCTCATCCTTTTGAAGGCCCTAGATCTTGGAAGAGCCATGTCCTGGCCTGGAGAAGCAGGGAATGAGGACTGCAAGCCATGTTTAGGCGTTCCCAATATTGTTTACAGTGAATTAAACTAAGAATCCAAACTGGTATGAAATCATCCTAATTCGGTCCAGGAATCACCAGCAGCAGAGTGTGAGCTTTGAAGCAGTAGAAAAAGCAGGATTGAAGATAGAGAAGACTGCATTTCAGTGCCTGTGGTGAGGATAATTTTCTGCCAGGTTCCTTCTGTTATTGCTCAGCTACACTGAAGTTCCTTGAGACTCTGGGTGCTCTGTGGAGCTTATTGGCAGAGCAGTGGAGAATGTCACTGCTGTAAGCAGAGCAATCCCTCATGAGGAGGGACACACATGCACTCTTATGCACGTCAGAAATGAATAATGCACAAAATTTTTTTGCACTTATGTATATTCACACGTCCCAGCTGCACACAAGTGCCCATGAGACAAGAACATGCAAAGTCACAGCCAGCACATCTTTATGAGAGGGAAGTCCTGCTTGTCAGATCTGATTTCCTTTTATGACAAGGTAACCCACCTGCTTAATCAAGAGAAGGTAGCTGATATAATCTTTTTGGATTTCAGTGAAGCTTTTGATACTATCTCTCACAGGATCCTTCTGGACAAAATGTCTGGCCCACAGCTGGATAAACACATGATGTAATGGGTGAGCAACTGGCTCACAGGTCAGGCACAGAGGGTGACATCAGACTGGTGACCTGTCACTATTGGGGTTCTGTAGTGCTTTATCTTCAGCCCTGTGCTCTTCATCATCTACATAAATGACTGGGAGGAAAACTAAGCAAGTTCATGGATGATACAAAACTGGGAGGAGCTGTCAGCTCCCTCAAAGGGAGGGACACCCTGCAGAGAGACCTCGACATATTAGAGGTGAGAAATCACCAACCATATGAAGCTCAACAAGGACAAGTGCCAGATTCTGTACCTGGAATGGGTAACCCTGGATGTACAGACAGACTGGGGAACAAGAGCCTGGAAAGCAGTGTCATGGAAAGGGGACGGGGGGTCCTGGTTGATGGCCAGTTGGATATGAGTCAGCAGTGCCCTGGCAGTCAGGAGGGCCAACAGTGTCCTGGGGGGCATCAGCTGGCATCACCATCTGGGCAAGGGAGGGGATTGTCCCACCCTGCTCAGCACTGGGGTGGCCTCACCCTGAGTTCTGGATGCAGTTGTGGGCATCACAATTTAAAAGGAGACACTAAGCTATTAGAGTGTCCAAAGGAGGCCACAAGGATTGGGAAGGGCCTTGAGGGGAAGCTGTATGAGGAACATCTGAGGTCACTTGGTCTGTTCAGCGTGGGGAGGAGGAGATTGATGTCAGACCTCATTTCAGTCTACAACTTCCTTGTGAGGGGAAGAGGGGAAGGCACTGATCTCTGCTCCATGGGGACAGGACTAGAAAGAATAGGCTGAAATTATGTCAGAAGAAGTTTAGGTTGGATATGAGAAAAATGTTCCTTGTCCAGAGGGTGGTCGGGTACTGGATGAGGCTCCCCAAGGCAGTGGGCACAGCACCAAGCCTGACAGAGTTCAACAAAAGTTTAAATAACATCTTCAGGCACATAGGGTGACTCTTGACAGTGTTCTGTGCAGGACTACAAGTTGGACTCCATGATCCTTGTGGGTCCCTTCCAATTCAGCATATTCTGTGATTCTGTGAAAGAATGAGCTCTGGCCTTTGCTGTGGACATATGGAGATGATGGTGACAGGGCTGGAGTATTCTGGAAAGGAACAAGGCCCCAGACATGGGCTCCACACACTTCTTTCTGGAAGAGAAGGAGGAGCAGAATTTGTCTGGGTTCATTGTTAGGCAGGACAGCATAAAATCTAGGAGCTGAGTCATTCCTTGCCAACAGGGTCACCAAAGACCACCAAAGCAATGATCCAGACTGNAAAAAAAGCATTCTCTGGGAAATGTGCCTGAAATGAAAAATAAAACAGGAAACAAAACCACAGCCATTCAGGAAGCCAAGCCACAGCCCATAGCATTAAATGATATGTTTTGCATTTCAAATGTGATATTTTGCATTCAAGATGAGTCTGACAGAAAACAGCTCAGGGCCTGGGCAGCGGCTGCATAGGAGCTGGTGGCTCTTTTGGAGCCTGGCAGGATGAGGCCAATGAGCCCTTACACATCTCTGCAGAGCCTCCACCTCCTGGCCCTGCATGTTCTTTGACTTACTCCTGATGTGGTGCTCCTCATGCATCCTTATATTTTTCTTCCTGCTCTCTTTCCAAGTGCCCCTCATGCCCTAAGACATGTCCTGCATAGAGCAGTGTCAGCACTGCACCCCTTGCTGCCAGCCTTGCAGCCCCAATCCCACTGGCCAACGGCTGCAAATGAGAGATGGGGTTTTGAGAAAAGCTCAGGGAACTAAATGAAGACTTTAATTTAAAAATAAAACAAACACAAAAACCCCAGACCTTTTTCACAGGAACTGACTAGGAGGCTTAGGTCAGTCTCTGATTGGTTCCTGCCAGTTCTTGGTAGTGTGGAGAGCACACAGAGAGGAAAATGGGCCAGTGTTTCCTGCACAGCACGTGGCGAATTCTTTCCTGTCCTAGGATGCTCAGGGAAACCAGTTCTAATGCAGTTTTTTCCCACCCTTTCCCTTTTCTCAAGCCATGGACGTTGACTGCTTCTGGAAGAATGTAAAGACCTGAAGGTCTCTGGGTGCACCAAGGAAATAGTGCTCCAAGAGAGTGAGCTCCAAGCTCCCCTTTTCACAAGATCAGGCTCACACTGACACATCCCCTCCCTCCCCTGGGTTGTTGCACAGCCCAGGAAGCTCCCTGCACCAGGGTGTCTTCCACAGCACAGAGGTACAAGGCACTGTCAGAGAGCTCCACTTGCTGCACCTTCAGGACACTGGATTTCCCCGTGGTGTTCAGGTGCGTGGTGATACGGCCGCTGTGCTTGGGGCCAGTCCCTGCTTGATAGGAGAGCAGCTGTGGGCCTTGGCCTTTCTTTTGGTACCAGAACAGCCATCAAAGTTACTGGTCTGGTAGGCACAAGTTAAATGCAAGGTCCTATCTCCTGTCTTCTGAGTTGTCACTGCTGGGTGACAGTGATCCGCTCAGAAGAAAACTTGGGTCAGAGAATGGTGCTCAGAAGAAAACTTGGGTCAGTGATTCTGCGGGGAAAAGCTCTGAGACCTGAAACAAGGGGATGCAAAGCAGCAGCAGAAAAGGTTCCCTTTTTATTTCTTATGCTGTGCTACAGCCACATTTATGGGAACAGCAAGGGAAGCGGGGGAGTGTTTGGGCAGGAGGTTTGAGACCTCAGCTCAGTATGTATCCCACAGCACAATAATGCCATTTACCTCCTATAAGGATATACCAAAGAACCAGATCTTCTATACCTAATTTTCTATACCTAATTTTCTATACCTAATTTTATACCTAATATGCTGCCCAGAGTCTCCAGGGAACAGCCTGTAGTGCCTGATCCTTCTGTGCTGGCTCCAGGACACCTCCAGCAGGATGAGGGACTTGTGAGCTGTTTAACCCTGCTGCTTGTTTCTTGTCCTTTTGGAAGTCTCCAAGGTTAAGGGAGAGCAAAAAGGTCTGGAACTGCAAAGATGCAGGAGGAGTGGATAGTCAGGGCATGCTGCACAACACATGCCAGCTAGAGGAGAGTCTGGGACACCCTAAGAATGAGTGGGATGAGAGAGCTTTTGTGTCCCTGCATCAACTATCAAAGGTCCTGTCTGTTTGGGTTGAAAGGTAAGAAAATGTTTACTGCAGAGAGAGAAAGAGCTTCTGCAACACTTTTTCTCCACATACATCTGTGAAAGACTAGGTGAGACAGATCAAAAGGAAGAGGCAGAAGCGATGGAGGATTGGAGGAAGAAAAATGAGACAAGGGGTCTGAGATGATCAGGAGAGGAGATAGGTTTCCTCTCTGTCACTATTTTTAAATTTTCCAGTAGTAACAGCATCTAGACAAAACAGGCACAAACCAAGATATTGACTAATGTTTTCCATAATTTGACTATAATTCAAGATGTAATTCAAGGCTTCAGTCAGGAAGACATTGACGGACAGGTTACATCCATCCATATATGGGAGAAATGTTGTAATTTAATACTGAAGCCACAAGTCCTTTGCACAAACTCAACCAAAAGTCATTTACCAACCTGTATCCTGAGAATATGATTGGCACCAATCCTAACTTGTGAATTACCTCAGTCCTGCATGTCTGGACAGCTTTGCCTGCCTGTGCTGAGGGAGTGCATCTCATCTGCTTGTGCTCTTGTGTGGGAGCCACAGACCCTAGACTAGATGCAGGAGTGGAGGAGAAGGAAGAGATGACGCTGTGGGCTTGACCCAGAAAGTCTTGTTTCTCTTCCCAGCTGTTGCCTGATGTCTCCCTGATGGCCTTTAGCTGCTCAGTAGGCGGGGGTAACTTTGTCAGCTCCAATGGAAAGGACAGGAAGAAAAATCCACTGCAGGGAATTCCACTCTCTGCTTCCTCCACCTGTTTTCTCTGAATGAACTGGAAGGTTTGCTACAGAACAAAGCAGGACTTAGAGGCCCAGGCTTGGATGCAAAGCAGCTTTATTGAGTGTAAAGAAGAAAAGGAGGTGGCTCACGGAAAGCATCAGGTGCAGCCACTAAGATGCAGTGCAGCTGCTGCAGAGTGTGCATCTGTCTGCTGAAAAGAGGGAGGGAGGGTCACATGTCCCCACCAGACTGGCCTGGGAAGACATGGACAGCAAAGGAAAGACAAAAAATGTGGAAGAAGAGAACAAGGGCTTGATGCTGTGAAGACCATGTCCCAAAGTTCTATCTCCTGCCCAGAAGCAGGTTGTGAGGTCTTGGAGGTTCTTGACTGAGGATGTTTCCAGCAGCATCTTTAGCAGGGACGACATCTGTTGCCACCATAGCAGTTGGTGATGCAGGACAGGTCAAAGCCCCCAGAGTTGATGGGCACTCCGCCACAGCTGAGGATGTTGCCAACAGCAGCAGAGGTGGAGGATCCCACGGCAGTGTTCTGTGGGAAGGTGCTGAGGATGGGGCCGGGCAGGGTCACCACCACGGCAGAGGGCTGGATGGCCACATGGGAGTCCTGGCATTGCCTGACACAGCACTCATTGCAGCTGTTGGCCAGCGGGCAGGGGCCGCAGGGCTGGCAGCAAGGGTCACAGGGCTTGCAGCAGGACATGGCTCGCGGTCACAGGTGCACCTAGGATGGAAGGCAGGGAGAAGCAGAAAATGAAGACACATGAGAAGCAGCGCTACCACCAACTACCCTGCAACCAAGGCACCTCCTGGCCCACATTGCACTGCCCAGCTCAAAGCCCAGGAGCCACCTCAGCCAAGTCCCAGCCTCTCTCTCTCTGAATGCACAAGACCTTCTCTCCCATACCCACTCCCAGCACAAGCAGCTCCCAGCCCAGTGCTATGACAACCCCTCTCAGCTGAGACCTCCAACCAGGAAAGAGCTGCTCTTGAAACACCAGCATGAGCAGGAGCAGAAGAGGCTTCCCACTCACCTGATTCCTGAGGAGAAGGAGGTGAGAGAAGTGGATGAGGGAACAGAGACTTGGGCTGCCTTTTATAGCAGTCCTGCACTGCCTCAGGTCCAGAGGTACTTTAGTGGAAGTCATAATTTTCTGACCAGCTCATGTCAAATATGCACCATCCCATCTAATGGTGTGGGGTGTGTCCTGTTTTCCTGCACTGCTGCCTTTTCATTTCCTGGCTAATTCCACGTGCTTTCCTATATGAAGATCTCATTGTCTAAGTGCTGGGATAAGAAGCTCAAAGATTTCTGCGGCAGAGGTCTCAGATCAAGGGCTGTTGACATTCCTTGTGGGTGGGTGATGTTCACTTGGGTCGTTTCTGAATGGTTTGTTTTCATCCAAATTGTCAGGAAATATGTACCCCTTTTGTGCTTCTTGCCCACACACCCAAGGACTGCCACGTGAGGAGACATGACAGACCTTCTTCCCCTCTGCACTTTCTTACCACCTGATCTCTGTGTCTCCCTGGCCAGTCTAGTGGGAATATTTTGCCCTCTCTCCCTCTGCATGGCAGACAGATGGACACCCTGCAGGAGCACCACCGCATCTTAGTGACTGCCCCTGGTGGTCTCCTTTTCTTCCTTAGACTCATTAAAGTTGTTGTGCTCTCACTCCTTGGCCTCCAAGTTCTTTGTTCTGTGGCAACTCTTCCAATCTGCTCATGTACAAAGTCAAAAAATGCAGAGGGAGGGAATCCCTGCACTGGATTTTCCTCTTTGCTGTTTCCCTTGGAGCTGATGGAGACATCCTTGACTACTGCACAAAGAGAAGCCACCAGTGAAACCACAAGTTCCAAGGGTGGCAGCAGTGGGGATGGGATACAAAAATTCCTATGCCTTCAGCCTTGAGTAATGCTCTAATGCATGTCATCCCCCAGATATCCATGGTCTCCTGCATACAGAAAGGGAACTCTTCAAGGCACTGCTGGGCACAGAATAACAACTCAGGTAGAGTGTTCCATGAAGCCTGTGAGGTTCCACACATGCTCCTGTCCTCAGTTCAGGGCAGACACATGACCTTTCTCCATCTTACTGGCCCCTGTGCATATCCTGCTATGTCCAGAAACCAAGGCTTCACCTGCTCCTGCTGAGACCCAAGCACTGGTCTCAGTTGCCAGCACTCAAATCATCTCCAGTTCCTCTTCACTCAGTGTGTGACCCTCATGGACAGCCCCTCCATGTTGGTCATTGTGCTGAATGCTCTCAGTGCTCTTGGTAGGTCCCATTTAATCACTAAAATACTGTGATATGTTCCTCCCCAAGAGTCCTGTTCTCCAGGGAGAAAAGGCTATACTTCTTCAGCCTTTACTCATGGCACAGGTTCTCCAGCTCTTTGCTTTTCTTTGACACACACAATGGGGTGGGAGCAGCTGCTGGATCAGGATCGGCAGAGGCCACATCAGGGGATTTGGAATAAGCAGCAACTTTCCTGGGTGCAGTAGGCCAGTCAGCAGAACCACCTGATGGAATGCCAGTCAGCATTCCACACTTTTGGAATTCCCTATTCTCCCACAAGCCAAGAAATTATTGAAAGAACATATCAGAGAATATTAGAATGTCTAAAACATTCTAAATCAACAGAAAGGGGGAGTGGCCCAAGCAATGCCTCAGATGACTGAGCAAAGCTTTATATGCTTTTAATTTTTTGAATAGCTCATTTGCTGAACCAAATCCTCCAATTTTTAGTCACTTTTCAAATAACGCACAGGCAAAATTGAAAGAAAATTCTCCAGTTTTAATTAGAAACCCTGAGACAGGACAAATTAAAGGATCATTTGCACTAATAACCTGGGGTAAAGGGTATGCTTGTGTTTCCATGCGTGCAGGACCTAAGTGGGTTCCAGCAAAGAACATGAAACCATATCACACACAAGAGCACACCAGCAATTCCACAAGCAGGGAAACGAGCACACAGACATGAGCCGCACAGAGAGATTACGGCTCATTCCCTGTTTAACCTGCAAAAACCACAAACCTTGGGGTTTATGCTGATGTTTAGACTCTGAGAATCATTGGTATTGTACAGCTCTTTTGGCAACAGTGTGGTGTCCATCATGTTGAAAAGAAATCCAAGATATCCAAATTTGTAAAATTGAGTGTTAACGGGACAGCTTAGTAGTGCCTTATAGTTGGCCAATCCCTGAACAAATTTGGGAAAATAGAAAAGCAAAAAGTGCTAAAAGATTTGTTTGAAAATTGAAACACATGGGATACTTTTGCCAAAAAGTAGATGAACAAGAACATGGAGTTTAATCAAATGATATATTGGTGCTTGTTAGTTTTGCTTGCTTGCTTTTGCAGTGCAGATATGACTGTAGATCAACCAAAACCAAATATTTGAGTTGCTTTAGCCAAGTCATTAGGCTCAGACATCATATGCTTGACCAATTTGAGCCCAGACAAACCACTTGCAACCTGTTTGGTCGGTGTGCCAGTGCCAGCCAAGGAGTGACCGATACCCAGTCTTGACAATTATTGGCATGAGGCTGCCAACAAGACAAATCCTATCACCAATTGGCATGACCTTCTTAAAGCACCTTCTGAACCTCAAGAACTGGAAATTCTTGTTTCATTGACAATGGAATTTTGTGCTGAGTTTCAGTATCAGGGAGATCCACAATTAAATGTTACTTCTCGTCATTCTGTGCACAGAAACTCAAGTTTTTGGTGCAATTGTACTATCCCTGTGCCCCCTAAGGGTAAGACTGCTGACCTTGATAAGTTTCCATGGCAATTGCCGAAAGGATATGGGCTCATTTGTGGAGATAGTGCCGGACAAGGCATTCCCTCAAAATCTAAAGGTGGCCCATGTAGCATTGGACAGCTCACTGTGATAGCGCCTAGTGTTAAAAAAGCCATCAAGAAAAAACATGGAGGAAAAAGATTTTCCCATCATTATGAAGAAAACTGTAATAGCAATTTTAAAGCCTGGGGCCCTGCAAAATGTATTACATCAGGTTTATATGTACCTCAACTTGCCTCAGCAATGGCATTGAAACAATTAGACCGACTGGGGTGTTGGTTGAGCAAAGAAGTCAATGCTACTTCCATTGTAATTAGTGATCCATTAGTGATATGATGTTAGTGCTGTTAGACATGCGACCCTACAGAACAGAACTGCCATCAATTTTCTTTTACTAGCACATGGGCATGGTTGTGAGGAATTTGAAGGATTGTGTTGCATGAATTAGTCTGACCATTCAGAGTCCATCCACAAACAGCTTAAAAAACGGAGAGATTTGGCAAATCAAATTAAAACAGATGATGGATCAGGGTTAGACAATTTGTTTGAAGGATGAAGCTTTGCACCTTGGCTAAAGGAGCTTTGCAAAATAGGTTTATATGTATTGATTATTATAGTGGCAATATTAGTGTACTTCACTGTGTATGGCAAATGATGAGTAAGGCCATCATTGGGAATTTCTTGGCATTTCAACTTAAACGTGAAGCAAAAAATGGAAGGTGCAGGAGGCAGAGGCTGCATTTCAATTCTCTGAACACTTCTGCGCAAGGTTGAAGACAGCACCATTAAGCTGTAAATTGTCTCCTTCTGGCAAAGGCAGCTGGCAACATTGTGGGGATCAAGGACACAACTGGATGATCAAGAGGAGAGTCCCCCACCATGATCTGCACATACTTTCAAGATGAAGGTTTTACAAGCCCATGCTGCCACATGAAACCTTCACAGTGGCAGAACAGACTCAAGTGCAGCACAGAAGGACAGAGGACCTACAGAGAGTGCACAGAGATGAGATGAGGTCAATGAGACTGCACGATTTTTCTGAGTACTCTTTGTACAGCACTGATGTCAAACTGTCCCAGAAGAAGCCCATCTGAGTATAACACAGAGTGATGATCACAGAGTGATGAAGTAAGCAAAAGATAAAATGCGTCGTATCACATGCAGACCTTGTACAAGAAGCACAAGAGCAGGGCTGATTTCTGGCCACCAGAGGAGTCCAGAGGAATGACACAGGTACAAATCAGCTGCTCGCATGGGATGCCAATTACCTTTGATGTAAACATTCTTTGTCCACTGATGTCCTTCTGCCCTGAAATCCTTGATGCTCTCATCCTGGCACTTTGAGAAATGACCCTTCATATAGGAAAACACGTGGCAGAAGCCAGGAAATGAAAAGGCAGAAGTGCAGGAAAACAGGACACACCCCACACCATTAGATGGGATGGTGCATATTTGGCATGAGCTGGTCACAAAATTATGACTTCTACTAAGGTGCCTCTGAGCCTGAGGCAGTGCAGGACTGCTATAAAAGGCAGCCCAGGTCTCTGCTCCCTCATCCACTTCTCTCACCTCCTTCTCCTCAGGAATCAGGTGAGTGGGAAGCCTCTTCTCCTCCTGCTCCTGCTAGTGTTTCCAGAGCAGCTCTTTCCTGGCTGGAGGTCTCAGCTGAGAGGGGTTGTCATAGCACTGGGCTGGGAGCTGCTTGTGCTGGGAGTGGGTATGGGAGAGAAGGTCTTGTGCAGTCAGAGAGACAGAGGCTGGGACTTGGCTGAGGTGGCTCCTGGGCTTTGAGCTGGGCAGTGCAATGTGGGCCAGGAGGTGCCTTGGTTGCAGGGTAGTTGGTGGTAGCGCTGCTTCTCACGTGTCTTCATTTTCTGCTTCTCCCTGCCTTCCATCCTAGGTGCACCTGTGACCCCGAGCCATGTCCTGCTGCAAGCCCTGTGACCCTTGCTGCCAGCCCTGCGGCCCCTGCCCGCTGGCCAACAGCTGCAATGAGTGCTGTGTCAGGCAATGCCAGGACTCCCATGTGGCCATCCAGCCCTCTGCCGTGGTGGTGACCCTGCCCGGCCCCATCCTCAGCTCCTTCCCACAGAACACTGCCGTGGGATCCTCCACCTCTGCTGCTGTTGGCAACATCCTCAGCTGTGGTGGAGTGCCCATCAACTCTGGGGGCTTTGACATCTCCTGCATCACCAACTGCTATGGTGGCAACAGATGTCGTCCCTGCTAAAGATGCTGCTGGAAACATCCTCAGTCAAGAACCTCCAAGACCTCAGAAAATGGTTCCTGGCAGAACATGATTCTGGGCATGTGATAGAGCTTCTGGACATTCTATTTAAAGGTTTAGGATGATGTTTCTTTCTCCTACTATTCCATCTTTTTTCTGTGCTGACTATGTGTCTCCCAGTCAGCCCAGGGGGGCCTGTTGTCCTCCCTTTCCCCTTAGGGCAGGCAGATGGACACCCTGCAGGAGCTCTACTGCATTGTAGGGGCTGCTCCTGGTGCTCTCTGTGAGCCATGTCCTTTTCTTTAGACTCAATAAAATACTTTTGCATCCAAGCTGTGGCCTCTGAGTCATCCTTTGTTTTCTGGCAAACCTTCGATAGTGCTTACGGAAAATGGCAGAGGAAGAAGGGGGTTCAACCCCCTTGAAGCTGACAAAGTCATCCCTGGCTACTCAAAAGCCAAAGGTCATCAGGAAGACCACGGCTCCAAAGTTTGGCAACAGTTGTGAAGGGAAACAGGAATGTCTGGGCACAGCCTATAACCTCACCTCTTCCTACTCCTCCTCTCCATTACCTGGTCTACAGTCCATGACCTGCACACAGGAGCATGGGTAGATAAGATACACTCCCTCAGCACAGGCAGGACTTAGCTGATATCCAGACATGCAGGACTGAGGTAATTCACAAGTTTGCTATCACCCATACTCAGGCTAATGCAGTGGTAAATGACTTCCATATGAACTTGTGCAAATGTCTTACGGCTTTATTATAAATTTGTAACATTTCTTGTATGTATGAATGTATGTAATCTGTCCATCAAATTCTTCCTGGATGAGGCCTTTGATGAAGCCAATGCCCATTGCTGGTGGGTCAACCTTTGGTTGACAGTCCACGCTCACTTTGTGACCTCATTCCTGTGTTTGCACTGTACTGTGCTGTGCTTCTCTCCAGGAGAGAGAACAAGGATGTTTGTTGCAAAAATGGGCTGCCTACCTCTGTGTAGCTCCTTCTCCAGCCACAGCCTGTTTTTTCTCACAGTGCCTTCTTACCAACAGTCCTTGGTTTGCTCCATGGCTATCAGGTTATTGGTGTTTTAGACACCTTATCATCTGGGCTTCTGCACCACCTGTGGCTCAAGCATCAATATGGATTTGGACTGAAAAAGGAGAAATGGAGAAAGACAGAGAGAGAGAAAGGGGAAAAGCCATATAAGCTATCTCTGAATTTGGTGGTTAATGACTTTAAAATCCCCCACATTTTAATATACAATCTGATTACAAAAATGAAAGGCAAAAAGGTTAACATCAGAAGGACAATCACAGGGTGCAACATTTTATTAAGAACTTCAGTTGTTCTTGGTGACCATCCAAATAAAATGTCCCAACAATGGTGTTCTCTGCCTTTCTTTGGTTGCTCTATCACCTCGTGGATTATTCTACATCAGGATGAATGGTAATCAAAATTTTCTGCCTGTTTTCCCAAGCTTCCTTCAACAGCATTTTTCACATCCAAGTCAGATTAATTCAGTAGGACTAGGCTGCTGGTCTTAAGTCAGTGTACAATTAAATCCTAACAATTTTTAATATATGAGAGGAGCTGAATGACTAAAATAACTTCCCATAATGTCAACAAAGTTACAAGCACAAATATTAGGGTACTAGTATGTACAATAATGTTGTCTAGAAATACAAAATCACGAGGGGTTCTCACACAAGACATCCATTCCATCAGGCCCATACTCTGTGCTCTAAGGGCTAGAGTGTGTCTCCATTGGGATTTAGTCCTGACACAATGATTGGGTATATGGTATATACTGAAGCACCATGTACTCTTACAATAAAAACTGTCGTTTACGGTAAGTGGGGTCATAAAGGAAAATTGATAGTTGCTACTAGTATCGAGTTGCTAGGAGTGAAATTCCGTTTTGCATTATCCCAGGTTACCTTTTGAATTCCACCTTCCTTTGTAATTTCTGCCCCAGTAAATTGCACCCACAAGAGAGAACTGTGTGTAGTGCAGAATACATATGGTTACCATATTGATTAGCATAAAAAAAAGAAGCGAGGGTTTCAACCCTGTGGGTTGAACTTGTTGATGTGTGAACCAAATTTGGTTCCTGCTGGCAATGATTGCTTCTACAAAGATGATAAACATCTCTTTGATAAATAATTTAATCTTCAGTGGGATGTACTGGCATGATTCCCAGTAATGTTCCTGGAAAGATAAAACACTACATGTCTCAGCAGAGTTGGCCCAGACAGGTTACCCCTTAGTTGCTCAAGGCGTATAACAGCTTGGAGTAATGACAAAAGTACCTTTTCCCACTCTGAGTATCTCTGTTCTGTCTCTTTAAATGCAGTTGAGTTGAGAAGTAATAAAAATGTCTTTGGTCCATCAGGGCCAGTTTTGCCTTGACATTCCTCAGGTGTAATCTCAATTTCTAGTTGATTAACTCCTTGCCACACTACTGTTGCTGCTTCGCCCACTTTTTCAGAGGGGCTGGTGGTGTCTCCTTCAATTAGAATATGACATAATTACATGTCCAGAGAAAGTGAGACTGTCTGTAAATGTTTGGCAAGCACTGTGGAGTCCCTCGTGCCATTAAAGGCATTTCCAACTGCCCTTCCCTGGAAAAGTGAAGATTAAAAATACCCCAGGTGTAAAAAAAGGCTTCTCCCCCATGGATCCTTGGAGACATTGTGCAATCTTCTCTCTGGGTTTCACAAGTCCATCACTTCTCCCATGGTATCCCCTTTCCCTGTTTCCCCATTGGCAATGGGGCCTGGTGTTCTGTTCCTCTCTTCCCTATGGTCACTTGCCCCCTTCCCTGCCCTTTGTACCACCCACAAACCTGAGATTCGATATAACTGAGAAAAACCACATGTTCTCTCTCTGGCCCCAGATTCACCTTCAGCACACTGGAATAAACGCATGCTGGAAATTGATCTGGGGCTGGGAGCCCTCTGCCTCTCTGCTGAGCCAGCCTGGCATGGAATCATAAAAAACGTTTATTTTACATCCAGGGTTGCTATACAAGAATGGGAGGCTCTCTAAATTTGAGTTACCAGTTCTGTAGAATTTAGTACAGCACCAGTTAAATACAAAAGTGGCAATCAATTGCCTGTAATAAACTGTAACATATGTCTCTCTTCAGGCTTTTCAGGAGCCAGAAAGAAGAATTAGAACAGGAGTGTGACTGAGCGGGTCCTTTCTCCTGGTCTGCTACCACCACATCAGTGTCCAAGCACATGGCTGCTTCAAGTGTGGCAGTTAGATTTGTAATACTGGGTAGCCCAGCTGTTAGTGGGGCTAAATTGGCTGGAACTACAGAAACTCCCTGTCATGCCACAGCAGAAATCCAGCACCAAGATACATCAACATTCCTTGAATCAGGGAATGCAGTCACCACATGAAGCAAGCATACTGCACTCTCTGGATTTCTTTTAGGATTAGGGTTAACATTTGAACTGAAAGGCCACACACTCCTGTCCAGCAGACACTAGGTTTGATGATTCAGAACCCAAAATATTTTCACTGTGATTTTAATTGCAAAATGAGTAGCTGACATCCACTTCTCGCCATAAATTACTCTTATCAATTCAGTATGTAATGCTCCATTTACTTTAGTGATTTTAAGTTTGTCATTCCATATACACAACTTGTCAGGATCCTACTGTATTAGTACTGAATGTTGTGCTCCCATATCTATTAAAAATTTTATTAATTGTTGATGAGAACCAACTGAAATCCTAATGTCTGGGCCATCATTATGTCTGCAGTCTCTTTTGCATGTTCTGATCAGGCTCAATAGCAAGCAACACCTTCTCCCAAATCCTGCTTAGCCTCTCTTCCTTTAACTGATCCTGCAAGCCTGTCACCAAATCCTGCAGAGATCTAGCAATTTCCCCCTCCACTCACTCATTGGCATACCTCTCCTTTAGGGCAGTGGTAAAAGTCATTCCCGAAATTATACATAAAACTGCTTTTCCTTTTCTGTACCTTTTTTTTCGTCTAACATCACATTTATCAGTGTAACAACAGATTATACAAATTCCTGTTTGCCCATTCTATGCCCAGGGGAGTTGGGCAGGCATCATGTCCCCTCAGTTTTTCGAGAAATGGGAAGCAGCCAGGATCTGACATTTCCGTGACAGCTGTGGCTTGCAGCTGCTTGGATTCCTTATGGCTGTTAAAACCAAAGGGTAACTTCCTAGCACTTCCTGCCTGGAACTCATGTGTAGAGTGATGGTATCCTGCATGGAACTCTTCAACCATAGCATCCTGTCTGTGATGTCTGTAAAAATGTGGCATCCCACCCCTAAGGGAAAGGGACCATCCGAGATTTGCTAATGCCCATGGTCAAAAACAAAGAAAAGTCAGAGGGTCCACAAAATTCACTAAGCTTTATTACTACACAGCACTCTTGGCATGGAAATTGGTGTAAGTATCTTCTACTGTAAAATCAGGGCAGTGAATTGTTGGAGGTTAGGATTTTTCTTTTTTTTTCCTTTCTCCCAGGGAATTTTTCTCCCATTTGTTGCTTAAGACATGGGAACAATGATACTTAGGAGAGAAAAGGTGTGGCCAGGATGGGGACAAGGGGGGAAGGAGTGCAGTCTCTTAGTTGGGGAGTGAGCTTGCTGGCTGTGTGGGGGTTTCTCTTGGGAAGTGCAGAGACACTGTGACACTTGGCCAGGGGTTAGGGACTGGGCTCAGCCCTCTCTTTCCTTCTCTTTGGGGGATTGGAGGGGAGACAGTTGTGGTCTTAGTGGTGGAATGCTGTGGGGAGAATTTGCTGCCACTTCGGAGTTTTGTCCTTCGCTGCTTCTCCTTACCATGGGTGAGCCTCTGCTGGCAAGAGCAGCAGTTGAACTGGGACCTTTTCTATACCCAATCTCACTTGGAGAGACCCTCACCATCTGCCTGGGTGCCTCAGGGGAAACCTGGGACGCTGATGTGCTCCCTCTCTCTGGAGGGAGCATCTCCTGGCTGCTTGCAGGAGCTCAGCTCCTGCTGCCATCCTCAGGACATCACATAGGAGACATGAGAGCCAGGGGAAAATACAAAATAATCCCCTCCTTCTACCTTCTCTCTCCTTTTGGGGCTACCCAGGCCTGCTGTTTTCTGTCCCTGCTTTGACGATTTTTGCCTGGCACTGCCTGGCACCCCACATCTGCCTGGACCCCCACTGCTCCTGCCACAGCTTCTGGGTTTTTTGCCATGTTTCGTTTGCCTCCCTGAGCCTGCTCACTTCTGCTGTTGCAGCTCACACTCCGAGGTTCCTGCTACAGCACATTTCACCACCCATAGTGGCACTGGGGCCGGCTGCTCCCCATGAGTTTTGCAAAGGGAGCCACCTCCCCTCTCCTCTATCGCCTGAACCGCCATTACCGCATGAGGGAGACACGGCTGAGCTTGTGCCACAGCGCCCCCTGCAGGCTCGGGGGACTCATTGCACCCACCCTGCCTGGCCGGGAGCCACCAGCACCCCTGCTGGCTGTGACCGGAACTGCACCAAAGGGGAAAGGCTGTGACTGCATGTCGGGGTCTGTTGTTGCTGCCAGTGTTGTTTATTTGCCTTGTTGTGTATATTCTAGTAAAGAATTGCTACTCCTTTTCCCACATCTTTGTCTGAAAGCCCCATAATTTTAAAGCTATAATAATAATTTAAAGGGAAAGGTGTCATATTTTCCATTCCATGAATGTTCCCGCCTTCCTTGGCAGACATCTGTCTTTTAAACACAGACAAATTGTCAATACAGGGTAGAGGGAAAGAGAAGCAAGAGAGACATTAAATGAGAGAAACAAAGGAAGACAGAACACGAGTCCTGGTTTGAGCATTGATTCAGCTGTTGGAGTATCCAGGTGGAACAAGGACATTTTTCCCCGAAAAGTGCTGTCCCACCTCCACATGGCTCCTTCTCCAGTCACATCCCATTTGTGCTCACAGTGTCTTCTTACCAAGAACCCTCGGGTGGCTCCACAGCCATCAAGCTTTGGGTTTGAGACATACATGAATCCCTCTTCTTCTATGCTCCTATGCCAGTGGTCAGTGAGATGGACACAGATGGTGTCTGTGCCATGAACTCTGGGCAGGAAGAGCATGGGAGGAACCAAACAAGATCCATGAGGCATTGTGTGCCTGAGCTGTTCTTTCAAGCCCAACTGTGCCTTCAGGAGTTCCTGAAGATGCTGTGAGAAAAAAACAGGATGTGGCTGGAGAAGAGGCTATACAGAGGCAAGACAGCACTTTTCTGGAACAACCAGCCTTGCTGTAGTTCCTAGAGAGAAGCACAACAAGGGACAGCACAAGGAGACAAATAAGGTCACAAAGTGCACATGGGCTCTAGGGAGGAATCAAGTTTACCAAAGACCCCTGAAGCTTCCAACCCATTTCCAGAAAGGTCTGAAAGAACAGACTGTGTATGAGAACTCACTTGCATAGAAAGTGAGAAACGTATCTTTGAGGTAGAGAAACCTATCTATGAAAAGGTATCCCCCCAAATCTGGGCACTGCCCTCAGGACCCTGGACATCCAATGGACTGCACTGACACAGATGGATGGATACTGAAACCAGCACTGACATCTCACCCACAGGATTGATGCTGATACCAGGACTTCCTTTTCTCTCTGGTTCTCTCGCTTTGCCCCTCTCTTACCCTCTATTTCCCTTTCTTTCTTTCTATCTTTCCCTCATTAATTCATCTCTCCCTCTTTAATTTCTCTCTTCTTTTTCAACAAGCCACTTAATCCAAACCCACACCCATGTGCTTATATAGTAGGTCTAGGACTACTATAACATATCAATCTCCACACTAAGTATGTAATTTACTAATAAAGCTTTCTTATTTTATGTAGACCCTCTGACTTTTGCCATTCCTTTTGACTGTGAACATTTATGAAATGTGACTGTTTTCTACGCCTTAAAGGGGGACCCCACAGCCCGCGTAACTTGATTGTCAGATACTGATCCCAACTTCCACATCACCTCAGCCCTGCATGTCTTGGACAGCATCTGGGTCCTGCCAGGTGCTGAAGGACTCTATGAGGTACCTGTCTCATCTGCCTTTGACCACACGTGCTGCTCATGGGGTCTAGACTGGGTAATGCCGGAGAAGGAAGAGATGAGGCTGTGGGCTGGTCCCAGACATTGCTGTTTCCCTTTCTCATTCCTGCCACCCTTTGGAGCCATCTTTTCCCTGTCTGGCACTGACTGTGGAGTAGCCAGGGTTGGTCTTCATCAACTCCAATGGAAAAGGCAGAAAGCAAAATCCACTACAGGGAGTTCCACACTTTGTCCCTCCACCTTCTATCCTGAGCAGACTGGAAGAGTTGCCACGGAAAGAAGGACAATTGAGAGGCCAAGGCTTGGATGCACAACTTTAATACATGTAAGGTAGAAACAGAGGTGGCTCACAGAGAGCACCAGAAGCAGCCATTAAGATTCAGTGGAGCTCCTGCAGGGTGTCCATTTGGCTGCCCAAAAGAGGAAGGGAGGGCAACACATCTCCCTAGGCTGGACTGGGGAGACACAGAGAGCAAAAGAAAGAAAAAAAAAAAGTAGAAAGGACCAAGGGCTGAGACATGAAATACCATGCCTTAAAGCTTTATCTCCTGGCCAGAGCAAGGTTCTGAGGTGCTTGAAGTTCTCGCCTAAAGCCTTTAAGCACCTTTAGCAGGGACGACATCTGTTGCCGCCATAGCAGTTGGTGATGCAGGAGATGTCAAAGCCCCCAGAGTTGATGGGCACTCCACCACAGCTGAGGATGTTGCCAACAGCAGCAGAGGTGGAGGATCCCACGGCAGTGTTCTGTGGGAAGGAGCTGAGGATGGGGCCAGGCAGGGTCACCACCACGGCAGAGGGCTGGATGGCCACATGGGAGTCCTGGCATTGCCTGACACAGCACTCATTGCAGCTGTTGGCCAGCGGGCAGGGGCCGCAGGGCTGGCAGCAAGGGTCACAAGGCTTGCAGCAGGACANGCAGCACTGCACCCAAACACCCTGGAACCATGACAACTCCTGGCCCACATTGCACTACCCAGCTCAAAGCCCAGGAGCCACCTCAGCCAAGTCCCAGCCTCTCTCTGTGTCTGCACAAGACCTTCTCTCCCTTGCCCTCTCCCAGCACAAGCAGCTCCCAGCCTTGTGTTACAACTGCTGAGCCCTCCAGCCAGGAAAGAGCTGCTCTTGAAGCAGCAGCAGGAGGAGGAGAAGAGGCTTCCCACTCACCTGATTCCTGAGGAGAAGGAGGTGAGAGAAGTGGATGAGAGAGCAGAGACTTGGCCTGCCTTTTATAGCAGTCCTGCCCTGCCTCAGGCCCAGGGGCACCTTAGTGGAAGTCATAATTTTCTGACCAGCTCATGTCAAATGCAAACTATCCCATCTAATAATGGGGCTGCGTCCTGTTTTCCTGCACTTCTGCCTTTTCATTTCCTGGCTAGTTCCGCATGCTTTCCCATATAAAGATCTCTTTCTGTAAGTGCTGGGATGAGACCATAAATGATTTCTGAGGCAGAAAGACGTCAGCAGAAGCAGAAGTCTCAGATTAATTTTTATTGACATCCCCTGTAGGCAGGTGATGTTTACTTGTGTCATTCCTGTGGTCTTGTCTGTGGTAAAGTTGTCAGAAAATGGGCACTGCTCTTGTGCTTCTCTCCCACATGCCCAAGGCCACCACTGTGAGGGGACATGCTGCATCTCCACAACAGAGTTCTCAGCTAATGATATTTCCTGACCTTATTTGTATGTGCAGTTTTTTTGGTTTTTTTCTGTGAAGACGTGTGAGCATACGTGTGTCAGTCTAGGCTTGTAGTAAAATCCCTGGTCAAATTAGCTGGAAGATTATTCTAGGAGGTATTCAAATACATGATTAACAAGGCAGTTGTTTTTCACCACCAGTGTGAGTTCATGAGAGGAAAGCCCTACTTGTCAAACCGAATTTTCTTTCACACCAAAGTAACCTGATGAATGGTAGGCAACTGATCCAATCTTTTTTGCATTTCTCTAAAGTTTTTGATATCGTTTTTCACAGGATCCTTCTGGACAAAATGTCCAGAGCACAACTGGATAAATACATTGTGTGATGGGTGAGCAACTGGCTCATGGGTGAGGCACAAAGGGTGACAGTGATCGGGTGACATCAGACTGGCAACTGGACTCCAATGAGGTTCCTCACTTTTAGAGTCAATCCTCTTCAACATCTCCATGAACAATTGAGATGCAGGGCTTGAACAAATACTAAGTTTGCAGAGTATACAAAACTGGAAGGAACTGTCAACTCCCTCAAAGGCAGAGAGGCTCTGCAAAGAGATCTCAACAAATTAGAGGTGGGCAATCACCAACCATATGAAGTTCAACAAGGGCAAGTAACCAGGTTCTGCACCTGGGATGAGGCAGCTGTGGATGTACAGACAGACTGGGAACAGAGAGGCTGGAGATCAGAGCTGAGGAAAGCGACTTGGGGGTCCTGGTTGATGGTGAGTTGGATATGAGTCAGCAGTGCCCTGGCAGCCAGGAGGGCCAAAAGTTTCCTGGGGGGCATCAGGCCCAACATTACCAGCTGGGCAAGGGAGGGCATTGTCCCACTCTGCTCAGCACTGGGGCAGCCTCACCCTGAGTTCTGGGGCTAGTTTTGGGCATCACGATATAAGAAAGATATTAGGCTGTTAGAGAGTGTCCAAAAGAGGGACACAAAGGTGGTGAAAGGTCTGGAAGAGGAGCCATACAAGGAGTCACTGAGGTCACTTCATTTATTCAGTCTGGATAAGGGGAGGCTGAGGGGAGACCTCAGTGCAATCTACAACTTGCAGAGGGGCAGACACTGATCTCTTCTGTCTGGTGACATGTTGCAGGGCGAAGCTGGGTGTGTCTCAATTTAGGAACATGAGAGAAAGGTTCCAAAGACAGCAGTTGTAGAAGGCTGTCTAATTATTTTTATTTTAACTCTAAATATTTATAGATATGTATAGAGGTCAAGGGATTGGCTACATAGGTCACCACCCTTTCGATTTAGATGGTGGATACCACCGTTAATCATGTCTTCTCTCACAGGAGAAGTATGTAAACATTTTAAGAATAGATTTTATTTATATTAGCTGTGTGTGAAAGTTCTACAGAAAGAGAAAGAACAGTAAAACTCAGGCAACAGTGACCAGGGACAGGACTCAGAGGAAAGGTATGAAGTTGTGTCAGGGGAGGTTTAGGCTGGCTATTGGGAAAAGGTTCTTCCCTCAGAGGGTAGTCAGGCACTGATCAGGCTCTCCAGGGAATGGTCACAACCCCTAAGGCTGCCAGAGCTCAAGGAGCATTTGGACAATGTTCTCAGGCACAGGGCTGGGGTGTCTGTGCAGGGCCAGGTGTTGGATTTGATGATCGTGATGGGTCCCTTCCAACTCAAGACATTCTGTGATTCTATGAATCTATGAGTTAATATCTGACAATAATAATATTAAGGAAATGGTCCTAATTAGCTGCACCTGTTCCATTTCCTGTAGGATTTAGAAAGGATATTAGATGGCTGGGTTTTTTGGAGCATTTCTTCCAAATCTTTAAGTGTGACTAGTAATACCATTTTTCTTGAGAAAAATGGTAGTGGGGAAAGAAAATTGAGGGGGTGGTCATTGTAAGAATACATATATAACACATATAACAAAGTCTGTTTCAGCCAGCTCCTAAATGGATGCACCGTTGCCCCACATGAGCAAATTAGCAATGCTGGTGGTGTTTCCATGAAAGCACATTCAGGAAAGGGCAGCACACTCCACTGGAAGAGAGGAATGACCCAAAAAATGTGACACACCAAGACCAGAGACAGGAGAGGAGGAAAAGTTGCCTCAGGCAATGATGCAGAGGTTCCCTGGTAGCTCATGGAAGAGACCATCGTGCAGCAGATATCCACAGAAAAGGCCATGGATGATCCCATGCAAGAGCAGGCAGACAGACCCTGCAGGAACTGTGGTCTGTGCAGGGCCCATGCTGAAGTAGGCTCTTGTAAAACAGTGGCCATTGGAGGGCTCAAGCTAAAGCCCATGGACATGATGCACACTGGAGCCAATCTTGATAGTTTGCAGGCTATGGAAAGGGCTCATGCTTGAGCACATTAAAAATGAGAGGAGGAAACAGTGACAGGAAGGAACAGTTGTGTACAGGCCACAACCCCACATTCTGCATCTCACTACACTGCTTCGGGGTGGAGGAAAAGAAGTCAAGAATGAAAGAGGGAAGTTGAGGCTGTGAAATAGACACAAGGATGGAGTGAAGGTGGGGTGTTTTTTGGTTGTGTCTTGCCATCCTGCTCTATTTTTAATTGGCAATAAGTTAAATGAATGTTCCCCAAGTCAAGTCTGCTTTGCCCATGGCAGTTATTGATATGTAATCCTTCTGTCTTCATCTTGAGCTGTGACCATTTCCACCTTACTTTTGCTCCTGACCCATAGAGGAAGGAAAGAGTGTGGGGCAAGCATCTGGGGCACTGGAAAGCCAGCCAAGGTCTTTCTGGTTTTACATCAACTTTGGGAAATAGAAGTGCATTGAATATTTGTCTTTACTTGCTATGTTTTCTGCTTTCTGCTTGTCCCAGTAGGAGCAGTCTTCTCCTACTTTTTTTCCCCTTGTTATGAATGTTTTGAACAAATAATCAATTTTATGATATAAAAAGGGTTAGCTATGATTATAAGTAGAAAATAGCAAAGAATGGGATATAGAGATGTTAGGAGGGCTGTGTTTAAAATGTGCAACCATAGAAACCTCACCAAGAGGTTACTGGACCCTTATGTTTCAGTGAAGAAACTGTGGAGACCATTATGCTCACCAGTTATGCTGCTTGGAAACACACTACCCTTCCCATCTTGATTTTAATATCAAGGATTTAAACAGTAGACCTTAGTAGAGTTGAGCAATGATTGCTTTAGAATAAGACTATTGATGAAGTTATTGACTATTGAAACACATCAATGCAAAAGTTAAGTTTAGGAGTGGGCATAATATGCATAATATGCAAAATAACTTATGTAATGATGATTCAGCAGAAAAAGTTTATAAAATTGATGGGGGTTTTTTGTTAATCACAACATGTTTTCAGAGGAGCTAGCCCCTGTGTTCTGGGCACCCCCAGCAAAGTAATGTCTGCCTATTTGCATCAAATTGGTGCTGGATAAGTTTCTTTCATCCCATTTGGTGATACCCTTAGAGGATGGTGGGCAGTGAGGTTAACTGGCCCTGGTACTTGTCAACCTGGAGACCACTGGCAGGTTTACAGCTTTTCTTTTCCTAACCATCCATCTCTCACTGCCTCTGACTTTAAGCCATCCACTTTCCATGCTTCCCAGACAAGACATTTCAGAATATCTCAGCTGTCTTTATAATCCCAAATTTCTGAGATTCCTGATGAGCTTCATGTGATGTGGGAACCAGGAGGAGGGCATGGTACAGTTCTCCTGCCTTGGCACCAAAGCAGAAGGCCCTTCTGTGTGAGGCTGATCTAGGGAAAATGGCCTCAGTTCTCCCCTGACAACCCAATTTCCCCCACGCACCCAGAGATCAGCAAACAAAAATCCATTTCATGTGAACATCTGGGCTTACTTCCTAAGGGAAAATGGAAAGGTGGTTTCCAGTGCCTCACCAACCTCACACTAAAGAATTTCTTAATATTTATTTTAAAACTGCCTTCCTTCACTCTAAAGCAATTTCCCTTTATCCTATGACTACATGACCTTGTAAAGCATCCCTCTTCAGCTTTATTTTAGAAGCTGTTTAGGTAGTGGAAGGTGCAATAGGATCTCTCCAGAGCCTTCTCTTCTCCTGGCTGAACAGCCCCAACTCTCTGAACCTGTCTTCATAACATGCTGGGTGCTCCAGCCCTCTCATTCTCTTCATGGGCCTCTTGTGGACTCCTTCCAGCAGGTCCACATCCTTCTTGTGTTGGGCATCTGCTGTGTTAGGAGTCCCAGACCTAGAGACAGTACTCCAGGTGGGGTTCAAGTCTGTTTGCTGCCTGACACGTGTAATGCAACATGCATGTCAACACTTCATGGCTTCCTTTTACCCCTCTCTTCCAGCCTTGATTTGTATTAACTCAAGAAGCCAGAAGCTCCCTGAGGTGACAGAATAAGCAGAGTGCAACTTTGCAGCAACTGCCTGGGTCCTTCATCCCACTGGAAGTGTCCTGGTACCAGCACTCCAGGCTGTCCTCCAGAGGCTCTGAGTGGCTGCAGAGCAGGGATCTGAGAGTTGGGAACCCATCACAGTATTTTAGTAATTAAATAGGACCTACCAAGAGCACTGAGAGTTTTTCAGCACAAGGACCCACATGGGGGGCCTGTCCGTGGGGATCACACACTGAGTGAAGGGGAACTGGAGATGATTTGAGTGCTGGCAACTGAGACCAGTGCTTGGGTCTCACTAGGAGCAGGTGAAGCCTCAATTTCAGGACATAGCAAGAGCCAATCCCTAATGGCTTTGAAGATCAACATGCTGCTGGCCAAGACTAGGCCAATGAGGGAGGCTGGTAACGCCTCTGCGATGACATATTTAAAACGAAAATCAAAACAAAGTCACAGTTTTTCTCCTTGTAGGGAAGGGAAGGACATGAGAACATGTGAGGGAAAACAACATGGCAACACCATGGTCAGTGGAGAAGGAGGGGCGGGAGGTGCTCCAGGCACCGGAGACAAAATTCCTCTGCAGGCTGTGGTGAAGACCATGGTGAAGCAGCTGTGCCCCTGCAGCCTATGGGGATCCACAGGGATTCAGAGATCCACCCACAGCCCATGGGGATCCATGGGGGATGCAGGGATACACTCACAGCTCGTGAGGGAGGTGCCAATGCCAGAGCAGGGGGATGCCTGGAGGAGGCTGTGATTCAGCGGAAGAACTGCTGGAGAGAGAGGGGGCCCTGCTTCCAAGCTGGAGCAGCCTGTTCTTGGAAGGCTGCACCCCCTGGAAAGAGAGACTCAGACTGCAGAAGTTTTGGGAGGACTGTCTGCCTGTGAGAGGGACTCACATTGCAGCAGGTGCTATAGACCTGCTGCTTGTGAGAGTGGACCCAGGCCGGAGAAGTTCATGGAGAACTGTGTCCTGTGGGAGGGCCCCCGTGGCCTCATAGGGGAAGGACTCCTCTCCAGGAGCAGTGGAAGAAAACCTCAGTGATGAACTGACCCAAAAACCCCCATGCCCTGTCTCCCTACGCTATTGGTGGGAAGGAGGGACAGGCTGGGGGCAAAAAGGCGTTTTAAGGGCTTCTTTTACTTCTCATTATCCTCCTCTGATTCTCTGAGTTAAAAAGTCACTTTGCAACTTTAAGTTGAACCTCTTTAGCCCTTGAATTTTTTTCTCCCAGTTCTTATCTCACTCATAATCCCTTCATTAACTTTTTTCCCTCTCCACTGCCCAGTTGTAGCAGGGGAGGGTGAGCGAGAGACTCTTGTGGGTGCCTGGCATTGGGCCAGTGTCAAACCAACACTTGCATAGCTTGAGCGTACTTGATACCAATTCCAACTAGTGAAATATCTGAGAACTGAATATAACAACAGCAGCGGGGTCCTGTCATGGGCTAAAGGAGGTATGAGGTACATATCTGTCCCTGTGTGCTGGCCATGTACACCAGGCAACAGAACACAGGAGAAGGAAGAGATGAAGTTGTGGGCTGTTCCCAGGCACTGTTATTTTCTATTTTCACTGCCAGTATATTTTGGATTGGTGGCCTAACTGCCATTGGCTGTAGAGTAGCAAGGGGATCTTCATCAGCTCCAAGGGAAAAGGCACAAAGTAAAATCCACTGTAGAGGCTCCCCCACTCCTTTTCCTCTATCTTTTTCCCTGAGCACACTGGAATAGCTCCTACAGGGAGTATCAGGGGCAGCCACTAAGATGCAGTGGAGATCCTGCAGGTTGTCCATCAGCCACTCCTGTGGAAGGAGGGAGGGCAACATGTCCCCACTAGACTGGTCAGAGGAGATAAAGACAACAAAAGAAAGAGAAAAGTGGAAGAAGGAAATAGCAACCTGAAGCTCTGTCATGTGCCCAAACAGTGCAGATCTTCGGCATGCAGGTGAGAAGCACAAGAGTGGTGCCCCTTTCCTGACAATTTTGCCATAAACAAATCTACAGGCATGAAACATGTTCACATCACCTGCCCACAGGGGATGCTGCCAGCTCTTGATCTAAGCATTGTGCCTGTGCTGATGTCTTTATGCCCTGAAGTTCTTGAACCTCTCATCTTGACACTTACAGAAGTTTGCATAAAAGAGAGCGTGTGGAATGCACTAGGAAATGAAAAGGCAGCAGCAGGAAAACAGGGCACAGCCCATACCATTAGCTGGGATAGTTTGCATTTGAGATGAGCTGGTCAGAAAATGATCACTTCCACTAAGGTGCTACTGGGCCTGAGGCAGTGCAGGACTGCTATAAAAGGCAGCCCAAGTCTCTGTGCTCTCATTCACTTTTGTCACCTTCTCCTCAGGAATCAGGTGAGTGTGAAACCTTGCCTCTTCTTCCTCCTTCAAGAGAAGCTCTTTCCTGGCTGGAGGTCTCAGCTGAGAGGTGCTATAAGAGGTGAGGGCTGGGAGCTGCTTGTGCTGGGAGAGGGCAAGGGAGAGGAGGTCTTGTGCAGACAGAGAGAGGCTGGGACTTGACTGAGGTGGCTCCTGGGCTTTGAGCTGAGCAGTACAATGTGGACCAGGAGATGCCTTTGGGTGCAGTGCTGCTCCTCATGTGTCCTCACTTTCTGCTTCCTCCCTGCCCTCTGTGCCAGGTGCACCTGTGACCCCGAGCCATGTCCAGCTGCCAGCCCTGCAACCCTTGCTGCCAGCCCTGTGGCCCCACCCCGCTGGCCAACAGCTGCAATGAGTGCTGTGTCAGGCAGTGCCAGGACTCCCACATCGTCATCGAACCTTCACCCGTGGTGGTGACCATGCCTGGCCCCATCCTCAGCTCCTTCCCACAGAACACCGTGGTGGGATCCTCCACCTCTGCTGCTGTTGGCAACATCCTCAGCTGTGATGGAGTGCCCATCAACTCTGGGGGCTTTGACATCTCCTGCATCACCAGCCGCTACGGTGGCAACAGATGTCGTCCCTGCTAAAGGTGCTGCTGGCATCATCCTTGGGCAAGAACTTCCACAACCTCAGGACCTGGTTCTGGGCAAGAGATAGAGCTTTGGGACATTGTAATTAGAGTTTCAAGCTATTGTCCCCTTCTTCTCCTCTCTCCGTTTGCTCTTTCTTTTGCTGTCCATGTCTCCTCAAGCCAGTCTAGTGGAGACCTCTTGTCCTCCCCTACCTCTGCAGGCTAAGCAGAGGGACACCCCCACTCCATCTTAGTGGCTGCTCCTGGTGTCCTCTCTGAGCCACTCTGAGTGCTTTTTTCCTCAACACTCAATAAAGCTGTTTTGCATTCATGTATGGCTCTCTTGAGTCTTCCTTCATTCTGTAACAACTCTTCCAGTCTGTTCAGGGAAAATAGCTGGAGAAAGCAAATGGTGGGATTCCCTGTAGTGGATTTTGCTTTCTGCCTTTTCCCTTGGAGCTGACAAAGTCATCCCTAGCTTCTTCGCAGCCAGAGGCCATCAGGGAGACAGGATCCAAAGGGCGTCAGGAATGGGGAAGGAAAAAACAATTCCTGGGACCAGCCCACAACCTCATTTCTTCCTTCTCCTCCACTGCCTTACCTGGTCTTGGCTTCATGGTATGCAAATAGAAGCACAGGCAGATAAGATGCACTCCCTCAGCACAGGCAGACAAAGCTGCTGTCCAGACATGCAGGGCTGAGACAATTCACAAGTTGGGACTGGTATCCACCATACTCAGGGTATGCAGTAGTAAATGACTTTCGGTTGAGTTTGTGCAAATGACTTACTGCTTCACTAAAGGTTCACATTTCTTCCACTTATGGATAGGTGTTACTGAATATTGTCTTCCCTTTTGACCAAACCATTGCCCAAGAGTTTTAGGCAAAGAATGATGGACCCTGGTGAACAAATGGTCTGGCAGAGACAGCCCACAGATCATGGAGTCATAGAATGGTTTGGGTTTGAATGGATCATACAGATCATCTAATCCCACCTAGGTGCCAAAATCACAGGTGCCTTTATCTAGATCAGGATGTTCCAAGCCCAATAAGTGAGAGACTGGAAGGATTGCTGTCTTGAACTATTTCACATGATTTTGCCTGGAGAAAAGTGAAGCTTGGGCTCTGCCCTGTTGAGGCAATATCCTACTCCATACATCCCATTCCCTGAACCTGCATCCCAGCCCTTCAGAGGCTGCTAATCCCTGGAAAACCAGAGGCAGTGCTCCACAGCCTACCCCTGCACCCCAATCTAGCCCCAGAGTGGCCAGATGGCTGGAATTCCCACCGGGACCCAGAAAAGTCAAAGGGTATTTAACCTGAGACACAAGGTAAGCTCATGTCTTGAACCTCCCTATTCTTGGCATTTCCGTAGGCTGAACACCATTCAAACCAGAAATGGTAGCTGTATTTGTTCTTTTCTATTCCTTTTCTGTCTTTCTCTCTTTCCCCTTCTTCTTCTAATTCTCTTCTTAGAATTTTGGGTAACTAAAATTAGACGGGCTTAGAGTCCGCTAAATTGAATTTATAAAATTAATGCTTTCAGAAGTATTTTGGGTTGATTGGATGCTGCTTGAAACCTTTTCTCAAAGTTCTTCAATTTTCCGAAGTTGCCAGTAAAGGGTTTTTTGGTTTTTGTGACCTTTTGAGAATATCTTTTTGATGTGTCTAACTCAGAGTACATGAAAAACCAAAGCTCTTTTAAGTGTCACACTGAACAAGATTTTGGGGGTCTTACATTTTAATTGGCTCAGTGAGCAGGGTACTCTTGAGGTGATGAAGAGGTATTTTACACAGAGAGAACTGCTCCTTGCAGAATAAAGGGTAAATTAATTTTTTACTTGAAACAGATGTTATAGATAGGTAATTAGATGGTTGGCTCTCACAATTAATGTGCGTATATATATATATATATATATAATCTCAATTAAAATGCTGCTAAAATTTNATATATAATGTGTACATTAAGGAAAACTTTATTAATGTATAGTTATGTTATTATGATTTATTGTTTAGATGTCCTCTGTTCTCCCCTTCCCCCCATAGTCCTCCTTCCCCCCATATGTTTGCCAATAGATGGCCTTGGTACTCGGACATGTGGAGGGAGGGTGTGTACCTGTGCCCTTGAATAGGGTATTTTGGGAGGAGGGCAGGCTTGTTACTAGGAGGTGTGGCATGACAACACCTCCAGTCAAGCTGCAAGAAAGAAGCCTCCACCAATGGATGAGGGAAGAGTTGACTAACAAACTCTGGGAGAGGCCAGGGTGACCTGATGCAACACCAGGGGTATAAAAAGTGGAGCAGCCATTTTGTAGTTGAGCTCGTGGCTGCCAGGGTCACCAGCTCCCAGTGTGCTGTCCTTTTTCCTTATTCAGTCCTTTGATATATTTTGTTAAGGTTTTTAATAAACCTTGGAAATTTTTAAAAGTGGGTGTTGTTTCTCACAGCAGTATTCTCCAGCAAAAACATCATAGAATCCCGGGTTAAAAACTGATCTGACCTTGAGCTGGTTTTGTATTAATTGATTTGCGGTGAAGAGGGAAAATATCATCCACAGAAGTGATTATCTAAGAGAAGCTGCTAACAGTTTCCCCTGTGACTTGACAAAATTAATTAGTGGCTGGTTTGAATATTGACAACCTGTTGAACCAATTAAAGAGCTGAATACGCCTCTGTGAGATTCACATTTTAAGATGAAAAGACCCGGGAAAAGTCTCTTTTTCTTCTGGCCTGGGACAAGTATAACAGGCCACCCTGGCCCTGTCTGTGCAGCTGGGCCAGGCGGGCCCTGCTGAGGGGCTGGACTCTTCCCCGGGAGCCCATCAGGCCCCACCCGAGCCGGGCTGGGCCCCAGCAGCTGCCAGGCAGGGGAAGGGAAGGCTGAGGGGCCCCAGCAGGGCCGGGCCGGGCCCCAGTGGCTGTTAACATCTTGTCACCAGGCCAGTTTCCCCCCACAGCACAGTCAGGCCAGCCTGCAGCTGGAATAGAATGCAGTAGGGGCCTGAGACCAGCTCTGTGGCCAGAGTGGCTGCTGCTGTTCTGGCCTGCACCCCTGAGATCCTGGCACAGCCCTCAGCAGGGCCTGAATCTATCACCATGACTGCTTTGGCCACTGCCTGGTAGAAACTATCATGACCATCAGCAGGCCCCTGGGAGAGATATTAACTCTTTCACTTCACAGATGAAACTTGCAAAACATCAATCCTCTCTCGAGTGAGAGAAAGGTGAAGACATGTAGAAAAACAACATGAAGACACCAAGGTCAGTAAAGAAGGAGTCAAGTCTGAGATGGGAGGAGAATGAAGAGACTCTAGAAAATCCCTTTAATTCAAGAAAAACCATGAGGGGATGGAGTGTTCAAATTGTTGGCATGAGCAAAGGCATTCATGCTTGAAGCGAGTAGATGCTGAAGTAGCTGTGATCTCATGAGAAGTCTGAACAGAGAGATGAGGGTGATGAAGACCCTCTGCCCCCAGGGAAAGAAGAAGAAGACCTCTGTTCCTGGAGATGAAGATGATCTCAGAGATAGATGAAGAGAACCTTTGCTTTTGAACAGCTCATCCTTAAAATAGTACCCCATGAGTTGACATGGCCCATGGATGCAGCTGTGAGAAGGCTGCATGAGATGGGAGGGACTTCACAAATCCAGATTTCTGGGCAGCTTCTATTCGTGGAAATTAAAGCTACAAGAGAACTGTTTCTTGTGGAGAAATCTCCATGACATAACAAGAGAGACTTCTCTCCCTAAAAGAACTGAAGAAAGACTATTTTAGAGGTGGTAAACTGACTGAAGGTTTCAGGTTTTCTTTCTGTACATTGTGAGAAAGACAAAAAATGTTTGGGGGGAAAGTATTCTGAAAGTTTTGTTCTGATTCTTATTTTTTTTCTTCTTTTAATTCAGTTAAAAACATTTTCTTTATCCCTTTAAAGTCTTGAGCCTGCTTGTCTCTTCACCTAATCTTATCTTGCAGCAGAAAAGGAGTAAATAATTCTAGTCGGTGCACTGGTATTTAACCAACATTACACCCACTATAGACCTGTTGTCCACTGATAAAATTTCTAAAAGCTTATAGACCTTTTCCAACCTCCTAAAGAGGGATGTAGGCTAAGAAAAATTGGCAAAATCTGCAGTTAGTTGCAGAGAAAACTTGAACTTTCACACAAGACGGGGAAAAACCCCAGCAAGGGAAAATTCTGCTATCCATAGTGGTGGAGGCTGAACTCAAAGAGAAATATGTTGTGGAGCAGCAACAGAAAGACCTGACTGAGTTGCAAATTCTCTTGGGGGCTGAAACAATAGCCCACCTCAGGGCAGATTGAGAATGGAATGCCCAGAAGAAGCTAGCCCAAAACCTGAAAAACCAGTTAAACAAACTTGTCCAAAGCCAAAGCTTTGGAATTGCAAATTAACACTGTTGTGGGAGGTGTGGAGAATAAATTAGAGTTTTTCAGCCCTGAGGAAAAGGGGGACCTCCTTGAACACAATGTCACAATCCTCAGCCCTTGTGAGTTTAATGCAGCAAAACCAAACCCTCCCTGCACCCTTAATTCCATCCACCTGTAAAAACTGAGAAGGCAGAGAAGGAGGCAGGACTCCCTGGGCCTGATATCACTTCACTCCCCAGAGAAGGGGTCAGCAAAGCCAACCCTCCTTCAGTTCCCTTCACCCCAAGCTCTGCCCACTTATAAAGACAAATTCATTTATAAGGAGGCAGAGTACACAGTAATATTATGTCACTCTGCAACAGAAACAAGGGAAAATTTGCAATTGCCCCAAAGAAAATGAAACAGAGAAGATTTTGAAAATTTCACTGATGTGGGTAGTCTTGGTTTAAGATAATTTAAAGATCTGGGCACTCTAAAATGAGTAATCTTCCCTTAATTCTAACCAATCCCTTTCCACCAATAAAGAACAAAATATGAGTAGATGTAAGTGAAAAAAATAACAGTTTACTAATGACCGGAACAGGCAAAAAATAATGGTAAATTACTGCGAGATACAAGATTGCTGAACCTCACAAAAACCATGGGAACAAAGGAAGACATGAAATTCCAGAAATATCCTTCCCCAAGCATGGCTTGGGGGACAAGGGGAAGATGGTATCACATCCTTTCCTTCCAAGATGGCAAGTGATCATGTGGTCCCAGGAAAAAAGGGACAAGATAATGGTAAACCCTACGGGGAAAGGCAAGAGCCTGCAGAGCAGTTCTGGTGGCTGATGAAGACGTGCCAGCTCACACGGGGTCTGCACTGCTGCTGCTTTCTCCTACCATTCATGGGGCTCCCCTGGTGCTGCTGCTCTGCTCTGCCCTTTGCCTGTGGTGGAGAGGAAAGGACAGGTCTGTCCACACCAGCATAGGGTGGCCCAACCCCAGGAACTTGCTCGCTTTTTCGCTGCTGGCAGAGTTTTTGAAGTTCATTTAAAAACAGTTTCTAATTGTGAAATACAGTCTTTACAAGTGGCTACAGTTGTAAATCCAAAGCAACTACCTTCAAAGCCAAGATTGCAACTTCACCAAAAGCTGCTATGAAAGAGAAGGTCTCTGTTTCTGTATTCTTGTTTCCTGGAGTGGGGGCTAATCCATCTTGACCAGCTTGCTGAAACACGGCCGCCTGTGGTGACAGGCAGCACCCATGGGATTCACCTTCAGGCAGCTAAAAACTGCTGCCTGTAGTGTCTCTGAGACAAGGGAACAAAAACAAGAGGAGAATCCAAAAATGAAGAACCTGCTGCCCAGGCAAGACCAAGAGCCCAGCCAGGCAGTAGTCTGTAGGGATGTTTGGTTCGCAGGAATGAGGACTGCACCTGTGTAGCCTGAATATGGCAGATATTTATATCAGCTTGTTGTTATCAGCCTTGCATGTCTGGAAGGGAGCCAGGCCTTGCCAGTACTGGAGGGGTGTACAGGGTGCATATCTTATCTGTCTTTGACCATCTGTGCTGACCATGGACTGTAGACCAGATGACAAGAGAGGAGAAGAAGGCAGAAGTGAGGTGTCCCCAGGACTTTGTTTCCCATCTCTGTTGCTGCAACCCTTCAAAGCTAGGGTCTCCCTGAAGAGCATTCTCTGTGGGGTAGCCAGAGAAGATTTTGACAGCTCCAAAAGAAAAGGCATGAAGTAAAATTCACTGCAGGGAGTCCCAACACTTGCTTTCTCCAGCTTTTTCCTTGAGTTGACTGGAAGAGTTGCCGTGGAAAGAAGATGGATTTGGAGGCTATGGCTTGGTTGCAAAACAACTTTATTAAGTCTAAAGAAGAAAAGAAGGTTCCTCACAGAAAGAACCTGGAAGACCCAATAAGATGCAATGGAGTTCTGGCAGGGCGTCCATCTGCCCACCCTAAAGTGGGAGGAAGAGAAAGGGCAAGAGGTTCTCCCATGTTGGTCTGGGGAGACACAGATAGCAAAAGAAAGAGATAAAGAGGAGAGAGGAGAAAAAGGGGACAGTGGCTTGAAACTCTAATTACAATGTCCCAAAGCTCTATCTCCTGGCCAGAGCCATATTCTGAGGTCTTGGAGATTCTTGCCCAAAGATGTTTCCAGCAGATTTAGCAGGGACGACATCTGCTGCCACCATAGCAGTTGGTGATGCAGGAGATGTCAAAGCCCCCAGAGCTGATGGGCACTCCGCCACAGCTGAGGATGTTGCCAACAGCAGCAGAGGTGGAGGATCCCACGGCAGTGTTCTGTGGGAAGGAGCTGAGGACGGGGCCGGGCAGGGTCACCAGCACAGCAGGCGGCTCAATGACGACGTGGGAGCTCTGGCACTGCCTGACACAGCACTCATTGCAGCTGTTGGCCAGCGGGCAGGGGCCGCAGGGCTGGCAGCAAGGGTCACAGGGCTTGCAGCAGGACATGGCTCGGGGTCACAGGTGCACCTGGCACAGAGGGCAGGGAGAAGCAGAAAGTGAGGACACATGAGGAGCAGCACTGCACCCAAATACCCTGGAACCATGACAACTCCTGGCCCACATTGCACTGCCCAGCTCAAAGCCCAGGAGCCACCTCAACCACCTCCCAGCCTCTGTCTCCCAGTTTTCACAAGACCTTCTCTCCCCTGCCCTCTCCCAGCACAAGCAGCTCCCAGCCCTGGGCTATGACAGCCCATTTCTGCTGGGATCTACAGCCAGGAAAGAGCTGGTCTTGAAGTAGGAAGAGGAGGAGAAGAAGGAGAAGAAGGAGAAGAAGGAGAAGAAGGAGAAGAAGGAGAAGAAGGAGAAGAAGGAGAAGAAGGAGAAGAGGGAGAAGAGGCTTCCCACTCACCTGGTTCCTGAGGACGAGGAGGTGAGAGAAGTGGATGAGGGAACAGAGACTTGGGCTGTCTTTTATAGCAGTCCTGCACTGCCTCAAGCCTAGTGGAACCATTGTGGAAGTGATTATTTTCTGACCAGCTTATGGCAAATGCCAAACATCCAAGTTAATAATGGGGCAATGTCTTCATTTCCTGCATTGCTGCCTTTTCATTTCCTGGCTTCTGCCATTTGCTTTCCTATATGAAAGGCTGATTCTATAATTGCTGTGATGAGAAGGTCAGTAATTTCTGAGGCAAAAAACATCAGCACAGGCAGAATGCTCTGATCAAGGGCTGGTGGCATCCCTTGTTGGCAGGTGATGTTCACTTGGGTCATTTCTGGTTGGGTTGTTTATGGCGAAGTTGTCAGGAAATGGACTCTGCTCTTGTGCTTCTTGCTCACATGCCTAAGAACTGCAACATGAGGGGACATGACAGGGCTTTCGATGCTCTTTCCATCTTCCACTCTGCTCCTTCTTACCTCCTGTTCCCTGTGTGTCTCCAGGCTGGTCTAGAGGTGATGTGTTGCCCTCTCTCCCTCAACATGAAAGGTAGATGGACACCCTGCAGGAGCTCCACTGCATCTTCATGGCTGCTCTTGGTTCCCTCTGTGAGCCACCTCCTTTTCTTCTCTAGACTCATCAAAATCTTAGTTCATCCCTACCTGGGACTCTGAGTTGTCCTTCATTCTGTGGCAACACTTCCAGCCTGCTCAGTGAAAAAGGTAGAGAAGCTTGGGTGGGAGTCCCTGAGTGGTTTTACTTTGTGTCCTTTCCCTTGCAGCTAATGAAGACATCCCTGGCTACTCTGCAGTCAATGGCCGTCAGGGAGGTCCTGGATGCAAAAAGTGCAGTGGTGAATATGAGAAACAATCTTCACAGTGGAGGTAACAGCCCACAACCTCCTCCCTTCCTTCTCCTTCTCTCCATTACCTGCTCCATGAGCAGCACGTGGTCAAAGACACAACACCCTTACAACATCTGTACCTCCTACAGTCCTTCAGTACCTGGCAGGGCCCAGCTGCTGTCCTGACATGCAGGGCTGAGATGATTCACAAGCTGGGATCACTGTCTGCCACAATCAGCTGTGCAGAGAAAGCAATGTGTAACATTTGTCAATTGCTCCTCTAAATGTTAACATCCAACACAGCTACAACTTCCCTTAAAAAGCAATAGCACAGAACAAATTTCTTATGCCTGGGAGCACATGCAGTTACCTATAGGATGACTTTTGCTGTGTGGCTGACAGGCTTACTCATATGTTCTGGCCAATATTTCTAGAGAACCTTATGCTTATGGTGCTTATGGTAGATTAACTACTTGACCAAAAAGGTTTGAAACATGAAAGAGAGAAGTGTTCAGTTTATCAGTTGACAGAGGATTGTGATCCCCAAATTACCCTCTATAGTGAGAGTGAACTGGTTGCTGCTGCCTTTTGAACACCTGGAGTCAGAGTTACTGTGAGCCATCACACCAGAAAGAGAACCATGTGTGCTTTAGGTAAAGCTATAAATTGCACTTCACAAGCATTAACAGCCCTAAATACAGAAATTACACAAGTCAGAGAAGCTGCCCTTAAAAATTGAGCAGCAATTGACTACTTGGTATTGAGACATGATCAGGGATGTGAAGAACTTAAAGGGATGTGTTGGTTCAATCTTTCCAATAACTCCTGACTAATAGAAAAGAAAGAAACAACTAAAGAAACCAGTCACAAGTGCTACAGAGACAGAAGGACTAGATTTCTCTTGGCTGCTTGCATGGGTGGGACAACATTCCTCAGCTTTGGATAGTTAGGATGGTTAGAACAATCCCTCGTACTTACTGTGATGTGAACTCATGACCTTAATCACTGGTTTAATTCAGTGCTAACTGCTATGCAGACTAGGTCAGTACAATAACTTGATATGACACTATAAAGAAATGATGTTGACATCTCAAAGGGGAGATTTGCTACCAAACAAGTTCTATTTCTTTAAGATTTAAGAAATCTTTGCAGCAGTGGGGGAAGATATTGGAAAATTCTTTTCACTTTAGCACATAATGTATGATCCCTATATTCATGGTTAATGCTTAGTTTTGTAGCAGACAGTGCTTAGTACAAATACTATAGATTAATGTGGCCTAATGCTTCCTTATTTACTTATATCAGTGATTAATATGTATTATCCAGTATCCATGTTTTGAGTATAAGGTTTGTGTGTCAGAGTGAAGAATGATGGAACAGTATTTTATGACCTGAGCACATATTTGAGATACTCTCAAAAAGAAAGGATTCATAAGGAGATCTGGAACCATATGCAAACAAGTCCATGGACATAATTAATATACATACATGTATTCAAAAATGTGATGAATATGTATTAGGTTTTGGAATGCAGCCTGGTCTGTTAGGTTACTGGGCATGCTTAGAGGAGACAGCCCCATGCATCCAGCTCTGCTAATAAAGTAACATCAGCCTTCTGACACAGGAAATTGGTTGGAGCGTTTATTTCCTGGTTTTCAGTGACAACAGGGCTTTGAGCAGCCTGGTCTGGTGGAAAGTGTCCCTGCCCATGGCAGCAGGGTGGGACAAGATTGTCCAACCTAAACCATTCGATGACTCTGTGATCTGTGGGCTGTCTATGGCAGACCCTGTCTTCACCAGGGCCCATCTTCCTTTGTCNTCTTGCAGTCCCCCTTGGGCACAGCTTTGGTCAAAGGCTTCAGTCAGGAAGGCATTGATGGACAGATTACATCTATCCATACATGGGAGAAATGTGAATTAATAGTGAAGCCCTAAGTCTTCTGCACAAACTCAACCAAAAGTCATTTACCACTGCATATCCTGAGTATGGCTGATACCAACCCTGACTTTTGAAATATCTCAGCACTACATCT
>VZDJ01000351.1:0-128989 GCA_008694505.1 Cyanoderma ruficeps
TATCATTGATACCTGTGTCACATTTGTCTAAAACTGACCAATGACATTCAAAAATGCTCAGGGGAGACTTGATTGACAACAAATATTTAGAGATAGCTAAGTTATAGACGTAAAACATAATGTTGCCTTTACTCCCAGAAAAAAAATCCTTAGGAAAGAGAGATCTAACACTTCCACACCATTGTCTGGGAGAGAATTTTTATGCCTTTTTTGCACTTCTGTGCCTTCATTTGTAACACTTTCATGACAATTACCTTATAAATGCTTGGCACTTCAAGTCTTTGTGTCCTTATCTGGGTCTTTATATTTTGACCACATATATTGCTAAAATCTTCGAGTGCTTTTATGATAAGAAGCTTGATTGGTGAAAAAAAATATTAAGACAGTAACATAAGAGAATCACATGTAAAGGAATACTTAAGATATAGAAAAAAAACCAACAAAAATATTCTTTTGTAACAGTTGCCATAGATTTTGTATGTTCCATAAGTTGCCTTATGGCCTTTTTTGAAACCACAAAAAGATGACACACTCTGACATACTCTGTTTTACCAAGAATATATATCTGATTTACCATCATCATGGTCTTGGTGGGCTGAAGGCAACCAGACAGAAAATGTGCATACTTTGGCTGAGATTAATGCAGCAGTAGTGATTTAGACCAGGCATTCCTAACTCAATAAAGGATTTGTAGGTCTGTACAATTAATAATTGCAATAATTAATAAATAATATGGATTAATTATTATAAACAATAATATACCAAATAATGAAAGTAATATAAATTAATATTAATTGTGATAATTATTAATTATATAATAATAATAACTGCTTTTTTTCTGAAAAATATCTATTTAGTTTAGGTTAAGAGTAAGGAAGCTGAAGTAGAAAACTGTGTGTGAAATGCCAAAACTGATTTCTTATTTAAGACCTATTTCAATAAAATTTTCCAACAGATAATCCCTTTGTTGGAAGGACAATGAAAGATAATTTAAATTAAGAATTACAGATTACCTAAATATAATTTTATTGGTCTTAGTATGAAATGTGCATAATCACAGATAAAAGCAAGAAAGTGTTCAGCAAATACAGTTTCTGTGGCTTTGTGGCATGTCATGAAATCCATTAAATGTATATAATGATGCCCAAAGAATTTCCAGTTTTCCCCATCTGTTCTGTACTTTACCTGTGCTGAATTTCCTTCTTATGCTTTATATATAANTACATACATACATATATATATGTATGTATAGCAACTATATATATGAAGTAATACAGTTTCTTACTCCCAAACAGGAAAGTACTAATTAATGTACATGTAATGCCTTCAATTGTCTAGAGTTAGTGGTTACCTGCTTTGATACTGTTGATAGACAATTACATCTTTGTAAGCTTAAGTGTTTTCAACAGTAACACTGAGAGATGACTAGTGGACTCTTCCAAAACTACACCCAGGGAAAAAATGTTTTGCCATCGGTGTCTTACCTGGTTTTATCTCACAGATCTCAGAATTGTTATGTGGCAACACTAATGAGGAAAATGCTCAAGTGGTATCAATAGTCATTATACATTTGCCAAGCAATTTTGCCTCTTGAGGAAATACGATAGCAAATAGATATCTGAAGCCTCTGATAGTTAACTTTTTGTAAGCAGGCCTGCCTCGGCTCTCCTGGGAGAAGTAATTGATTTACTTTTTTTGCAACTTTGTGTTGTGGCAATTGGGATAGGCAGAAGGCCATGAGCTGTTGGTACATCTGCACTCATCTCAGATCTCTGCCCATCTCATTTTATGCACTAAGAAGTTCTACAGATAAGAAGCAGAAATGCATGCATGCCAGGCTGCAGCATTAGGGTCACTACATTTACCATAGTGTCAGTCTTCAGTGAAATCAAATCTGTATTCATCATTTAACAGATACATCTTTCAGACTTGGCCTGTGCTTGTCTGACTTCATGGACCTACGAAAGCTTAAATTAACTTCTTTCACATACAGACTGTGGAAAAACATTTCTCAGAATCAGAAATACAATGGATGTTAGTCAGTCTCTGAGCCTAGCTGCACAATATTCTTGACAGTCATCTTCAATAAAGTATTCCCTTCTCACCGCTTTTTATATTCAATTTAGTGAAGAATGGCAACTATTAGAAAGAAATTTCTTTTAGCAAAGACAGAACATCATATTACTCTTTGGAACCATCTTTGAGTTGGACCTGGAAAAACCTGGAAAAACAAATTCAATTTCTATCTGCCTCTCGTAATTGTCGTAAACACTGTTAAGATCCCCAAAGGATTTTGCCTACTATGATGAAGTGTATAAAATCTGCAACCATTGAAGCCCAGAGATATACCTACAGGGAATATGCCTGGCTGTTCCCACATATACCAGGCCATGTATGAACCCATTGAACTCTATGTTTTGTGGGATACCCCCCCACTACTGAGTAGACCAGAAGAAAAGGAACAGGACACCACTGGATCCACAGGGATGGTGATTATCTTTCTGCTTTCTGCTTAATCTGTCTCTCTTTCCTTCCCTTTCCCCCTGCCCTCCTCTCTTTTCTATTTATTTCTGTCTTCACCTAACATTTATTGTTAAATAAATTCTGTACCACTGACTTTGGCATATGGTCTTTTTTGCTCCTTAATTTGGACAGAGGCATCTCTCTAATTATTAGATCATAACACTCTCCTAAGAGGGAGGCAACATAGCAAGCCATTAATACTCATTAACATAAGTTTAGACATTGACAAAATATTCCCAATTTACAAACACACAGGTAATCGGTTTTTTGGCTGTGAGAGTAGGAGTGTGTGTTTGCTTTTTTGTTGCTTTTTGTTTCATGACAGATAGCAGTTTGTCTTTGCTTGTCTTTCATTTATAAAACTGTGAGAGTGAAAAGTAGCACACTGGTTTGCTATCAGTGTTGTCTATGAAATTGTAACAACGGGATATGTTGCAGTCTCCATTAAATACGGAGTGCAATACTACTGAAGTTGGCAGTTTGAAGTATGAGAATGAACTTTACCATCCTTTGCCATCTTTGGAATAGATGTAATTCATTCAGTATTTACGTTTTTTCTTCAATCTATCTAGAAGAATTCCTACAAGTTGAGTAACATTTATGTCCTCTCATAAATGTGTGTGGAGTTACTAGTATGTAACTCCCTGTGCACTCCCCAGAGTAACAAATGTTTCTGTGCTTCAGAAAGGAAGAAAAGTGAGAAGAAAATTATGATTGTAACAGTGAATAATACTTGCTGTAATTCTATGACTCCTTGTGATTAAACAACTGTTATACCATACTTTTCAGTGCTTTGCAGAAGAGCAATACAAATGAAACTGCTCAGCAGAAAGAATAATGCTATTGTTTAGATGCTTTGGCTTATTTTTCTCATTTCATAAAGATGTTATTTATAGCTTTCTTAGTTGAAGCTCCCTCCCCTTGGACAAGTGTGACAGCCAGATTAACCAAAAGAGTAAGTCTACTTTTTAAAAGTAATTAATTTATAGGCTATCATCCCTGTAAATGGATGGATTGTATAAGGAAAAGTTAAATATACTAACATCAAACTTTTTGACATTTATAAGACAAACCAGATAAAATTAATTATCAGATGCAAGTAACAGCAGTAGGAAGTGTGATAGCACAAAACAGAGAGTAGTCATTGTACTACTTCCCATTCACAATTTTTGCTGACTCCTACAAGAAAACTCTCTTGGTTTTATTTCATTTTGGCTTTGTTTTCTCAGTTAATAGTAGAAATAATTGTAACATTCTCTTACATGTGAAATCTGTTCATTTTACCCATTATAAATCCAGAACTTTGACTTGAAAGTCTCTTCTTAGGTTTTAAAGAGGAAGGCTGAGAGAAGATTTTTAGTGCTCCAGCTATGGATTTTGCCATCTATTTTCTGCATGTCCTTTACTTGAAGTGCCATATAGTTGCCATCATTAAATGCTATACAGTACTGGAGTTCCTTCAGCTGACTGCTAATAACCTGGAAAACACGGAGCAGGCTATTTTCACATAAATTATATATCCTCACCATCTTTCCCACGTAACTTAAAGTGAGGTGTTGAACTCTGACAAATCAAAAGGTTTCAAAACGGGTTGAGAAGCAATTTCCTGAGGCATTTTCTTTCAAAAACGTTTAGACACCCATCTATTTCTTGAGTTAGCTTCTCAGCAGTAATGCACTTAGAATTGACGATCAGTAGTTCATTCATAGTCATAATTTAAGGTAATCATTGCAATTGGTACACTTCCAACTTGTGCTGGTTTTTCCTCCTCAAACGACTTCTTTGACTGATAGTTCACTGTTAAGGTATGGATATTGTGTTTCTTTGCTTTTAAGTAGCAATTCAGTTAGAATCTCCTAGAGTTTCCAGTGCCCTTTTTTTTTTCCCAAATAAACCATTGCTAGTTCTGCTGTTTGCAGCATTTCAGAGTCCTTTGTTACTTGTTTAACTGACTCAAAACAGACAGAAATTTCAAGATTAAAAAAAATAATTTACTGTTGTTGTCCTATTGGAGATTTTTATCTTTGCCTTCTCTTCCAGCTGCATCCATCATACAAATACATACACCCAGTTTGCATTGCTTTACAGTGCAAACTGTACAAGTATGGAACTAAATCTCCAAGAAAAATCAATAAATACTGCTTCAATGCATGAGATGCACGACTCAAATATTCATCATCATCATCTATGGCTGTTTTTAAATCACTCTGACAGAGATTTTGTCACAAGAAGAACTCGTCAGATTTGACTTTTGCATTTTGAAATCTAAAACTTTACAGTTAATGGATGGGAGAGAGAGATGAAAGATGTGCAGTGCAAATAGTTTCTCTCAGCATTAGTAAGAGAATTTCTTAGACATGGCATTGTTATCATACAGTGATCACAAATATGGGCTTAATGGTTAACCATGAAGTGTATGAATCATGAAGCTTTCTGATGGTGCTTACTTCAGAGGATATTTTCCACTGGTGTAACACGTGAGAAGAAAGTAGCTGAATTTAAAAATACGTAATCATGTCAGTCTAGACTTCACTGTAGTTTGACTATGGAAATGAGAACATTTTATCCACACTCAATCTTGCTTTTTAAGACTGCCAAGTAATAAATTTCTCACTTAATTCACTTTTAGGTCACCTTATGCTGACACATCTGTGGCAGATTTGCTTTTGAAAATTAAAGAATGTGACATTGGTGACGAATTTCTATGCATCTGCCTGCAAATAGTTTGTAGATTCTTTATAGCCTGTCTTGTTACCCAGAACATCATAGAGAAGATCCTTGGAGCAAAATAGAACTGCTACCAGCTGTCTTAAAAACCAAAATTATTTAAAATATTTTTATAGTTGAGTGTTCTTTTGAATTCTTTAGAGTCAGGGCTCCAAGGGAGTGGATCTGCACAGACTTCCCAGCACAGTCACCTTCTAAGGCTGAATGCCTGATTCTGACTCTGCCAGTACCAATTTATGCCAAGCTAGTTCCAGGAATTTCAGAGAAACTGCTGTGGAATTTCAGATTACAACTGCCATAATTACACAAGTACATATCTGATCAGTACCAGCTTCCTACAGAAAGGAAAAAAACCTGTGACCTTGTTTTAAGATATCTCCTGAAGTTTGACTCTATTTTCCCTTGTACAGAAAACTGATATTTCAGTTTCATAGGCATCGTATTAACTTCACAAATCTTTTTATCAGTGCAACCTTTCAAACATCAATAAAGTACATAGCACATTTCTGCTAAACACAAGCATTCCATGTATTCCCAATGTAAGCATAAAATAAATTCCACGGAAACACAGTGACACCACTTCAGAATCAGAGTAACTTAGCTCAAAACCGGAACTATCAAACATAAAGGAAGTGGAACAAAATTAGCATTGTCAAGCAGTAGGACTGAGACAGTCAAAAAAATTTAGAAATATCACATACCAACTGAATGAGGCATGTCAACAGTTATAGGACTGATGGCACAGTTTCTTAGAATTCTATGACTCAGCAATGTTATTTGGGTTGGCATAAGATTGGAATTTTTTAAACAATTTGTATATTTTCACTTGTCTTATGCAACAGCCCTGGTAACACAGGTTGCTCTGAAACAAATAGAAACCTTACCCTCTTTTCATTGATTTTGTTTGTGCACATAATTTTTCTTGGTTTTATGCAAATTAAAAAGTCTCTTGAATAGCACAAGGAACACAGGCTTGCAGTTTCTCTGCTGCTTAAAACATGCCTCTTGCTAATTTCACTTTTTGCTTTTTGGTATTGAAATAACTCAGTGGGCAGTACCAGCTTTTGCTCTTGGTTGTGGATGCTTGTAAGTTTTTTACACAACAAAGAATCCTTGAGTTCAAAAAGGCACGAGGAGACCTTCCCTGACATTCTCAAGAATATTCTAGACACCTGTGACCCCAAGGGAACAGGCAGGTGTGGGGCCTAGATCTCAGCAAACTCGCTGTTATTTTTAACAGCACTCTCCTCTTGCTGCAGACAGAGGAAGGTAAAAGAGATAAAGCCTCAAGGTTGTTTCACTCAATTCCTGCTTTTAGATAGCAGCTCTTATTGTCTCAACATGTTATTATTCCACAACAGAACTTACCTTGGGTGCAGAGAAGTTATGCTCACCAGCATCCCTGAGTTTTCCTCAGTTGGTAACCTTGTAGTACCACGAGTAACACTGAAAGTGGCTTTGTTGCTTTCAGAGACGCTTGATGGCGATGACCTTGTAGAAAAACAGCAAGTCCAGGAGATAATCTGGGCAATGCATCTTTACAATGTGTCCTCACTTAGAAAATGCACACTCACAAAGAAGAGTTTGGGGAGTGGGGGTGGTGGGGTGTTATCTGTGCTCTGAATTTGCTCTGGGGCATGACTTGATTATGCTTTTCAATCTTTTTCCAAGATATGCCATGCATATTTTTTAGGGGGCTATCACAGTAGTTATTCAAAGAATGTGACCCCTTGAAGAAGTGTGGTCAGGTAACCTTTTTCACCCTGTTTTTTCTGGAGTGCCCTTTCACCCCACTGTATTTTGTTACTGTGCAAAGACGCATGTTTGAAATTTCCACGTACAATTTTCAGGATTAATGAACTGGAGGCCGTGAGCAGATTTAGAGAGGCACAGAACCTCCCAATTCTTGCATGTGAAGTACAACCCTGCTGGCACAGACCTTTACACACTTATGCAGGTTAAATGATGCACAAACAGGTGGCACACTTGTTAGTTGCCATTTTTCATCAAGTGCTCCATCTCCTCTGCTGAGAAGAGTAAGCCTGTTTCTGGAGTGCACGAGATGTTGTTGTACTGAAGGCATGTTATCCCAGACATCGTGGTGAATTATTAACATGCCATCATGTCAGGTGCTCTTTGTCCCCTTTTTCTCTCACTCACTTCTGGTAATTAGCTGAAACTCAGCATTCAAGAATACTGCCTTTGTTAAATTCCTGTGGGATGAGGTAAGGCTGCAGGATTAATTCCAACATTTTACAGACCTACACATAGTTTTAGCAAGTAGCAGCTTTGAGAGGCAAAAGGAGTAGATTTCTCACTTTTTCTCTCCTCTCCACCAAACTCCAACTATATGAAATTTAGATGAGCTTCTAGCACTTGCTAGGCTTGATTTGGTATTTGTGTTTATTACAGGCTTTTGCACTACAGACTGTAGGAGAATCACTCCTTGTTCAGTTCAAATGGGGCTTGGATTAAAGCTAACATTTCTATGTCACTGTTTCATAGACTTTTCTGTTATCCCCCTTTCAACAAAAAACTGGATGAGAAGATCACAGAGGCTCTTTCTGACTTTGAGGTGAGATTTTCTCCCACATAAGGAGAAAGTATGTACTTCCCACACAGACACACTTGATTAATAAAAATGAATTTCAGGGTATCCAATAAGTGCCACAGAAATACCAAGGAAGACTACATATCGGGTAACAGTTCTTTCTCAAAAAATGTGAGACGAAAGAGTAGAAGAATAAAAGAACAGGAATCTGTGAGTGCAAAATTCCCCTCTGTGGTATAGTTTATGCATTTGGTTGTGTCAGGGAAGAGTGGATGTACAACTGCCATGCCAAAATGACAGGACTTGTGAACGTGGCAAATTGTCACTCACATATAGTGGTACATATAGTAAAGTGCCACTGAGAATCTGCTCAAGGGTTTACATGGAATTGAAATAAGGCTCTCAAGTGCAGTGGGCATAAAATCAAGGTAAGACAAAATTAGATGGCAAAACCCCACCATTGCAAGGTTTTCCAGGTTGTAAGCAATGTAGGTGCCTTCCAGTAAGTAGTGATTTCTGTGTCTGATTATGTTTGCACTGGACTGAAAATACGTAATTTGTAGTCTTATAAGTGCTGCTAGCAACCATAACCCCAAATCTGGGTTAATGATGCCTTCTCCTCTTGGTTTAGGAAAAAGCCTTGAGAGCTTTGAAAGGAAAAAGCTTTTATCAACTCTTGTATGTTCTTTCTCTGTCTCTCTCTCCATATAGAGATGTATTGTATTATGTTGTACTATGACTTTTTATTTTTTCCTTCACGTATCACACTTCCTTCAGTGATGTGTTTCCTGAACTTATCTCTGACTCATTTTTGATTTCGAATCCAAACTTCAATTCAAATTTAGACTTGTGTATGATTCTCAAGCAAGACATACAACATCAGTTTTCCTACTTATCCTTTTCTGCAATGAGAAAGGGGTAAATTTACCCTCATTCACATTTGTGCAGAACCAAAATGACTTAAATGTTTAATGTGCTTTGTCAGGAAGAATTTCTGTACAACAAAAGGGAAATGATATCACAGAAGAGAGAACAACAGAAAAGATACTTTCCTCCTCTCCTTTCTTAGTATTGATTTTAGCATAAAAAAGTATGCTAAAGCCACTAAACAGAAAGATACAGCAGTAAGGACAGGACAGTATTAACAGGGATTAGTTGGATGCAATATGTTCCATTAATTGGGAAACTGCCCAATATTAGATTTCTGCTCCAGTTTTTCTCTAGTACAGGCATCCAGAATTACCTCCAGTGCCTTTGGTGTTGCCCAATAACCACAGTCCTCCCAAGTCCAGTGTAAAATGCAGCTGGCCAGGTTTCTGAGGATCCTTCCTGCTGGTGGGATTCTCAGGCAGCGAGAGTCACCAACCCCACTGACCTTTGCAGAAAGTGCATTTGGGAGAGGCGCAGGCTGTGATCAGCTGTGGGCCACATTGGTCTCCAGTTGCTTCAGGGAACCTTTTGCCATCAGAGTTCTCCAGTTTGCATCACCAGGCCCAGCACTGGTGACCCCTTGGTCTAAAGGAGCATCAAGGTCCCTTTTAGCTATCATTTCCCTCAAGGCCCTTTTTTGTCTGCTAACAGCCTTTGATGTGTGTGATGACTTGTGTAAGGCCACAATTCATACAGTGAAAGTAACAACTTCATCACTAAGGGATGAAAAGCTGACCAGACAAGCATTCTGGCTTCTGCTTGTTCCTGTATGGTAAATGTCCTGTTAGAGATGTGGAATTAAAATGAAGGACAATAGGACTGGTATGATCAATTCTTTTAGTCCTTTGAGTCATTAAGCATAGCCTCCTTGGCTGTCTTAGGGTTAGGGTTAAGGATCAAAGAAGAAAGTTTAAGTAAATGCAATGAAGCTACTATTACATAAATCCCTTTTAACTAAAACTTCCCCCTCCTTTACTCAAAGTAGGTTTGTTCAGCAGTGTGCACAGCATGCAATTGCTATGAAAAAGGCCCATCAAAATAAAAAGCCCAACTTGCCAGCACAAACTCTGTACCTAACAATCAAATGGGCTCTAGAGTACCTGAAACACACAGCTGCAAGTAGGAAAAAAAAAAGAGTACCACAGTGGATATGAGTGCCATTCTTTCCAGTTCAACCTTTAAGCAGCATTTCCATTAGCTGGGTAAAATCACCTTATTATAAATGTTGGTTCAGCTTTGGTTTGAGTAAATCTGCACAGCTCTGCTTTGTGCAGATTCTATTTTAGCAGGTGTCCTAAAATTATTTTAATCATTTTAATACAGTTCCTCTTCTACACATACCTGGATGACAAAACTGCTACTGTATTCAATGCTGTTGTGGACTGTCTTAACAAAGTCACAAAAGAGAAAGCTGACATTGGAACTAAAATTTTACTGTGGCAGTTCTGGCTTATTTTTTTTCCTTGCCAAGGTCAGGATGAATAACACACAGGAAATATAAGTGTTGTGTTGGGACTTGGATGTTTATTATTCTTATCTATTTACAGACTCAGGAGCCGTGAGCTCTAACTAGCAAGCTAGAAAATGAAGGTAAAATGGAGGACTTCTCTATCTCTACCAGGCATTTTCAAGGACAATCTGTCCTATTGTGAAATGCCACCTAAACTATTTCTACTTGAAAACCAATAACTAACTACTTGAAGTCTGCAATGCGGACTCCATCAACCAATTACAGAAAACCACCCAAACCCAGGAAGAAGAAAGAAGAAGAAGAAGAAGGTGAAGAAGGATTTAGACAATGCCCAAAGCCCTCCATCTTGACTCACATGTATTGCTATATACTAAAACCCCAAATTCTCATTTTCCAGAATTCCAACATTTTACCAAGCATTCTTAGGCTTCTACAGAAGGGTTGGGGAAAAAAAAAAAGACTATGATAGGAAATAGGAATGACAGGAATGCAGCCTTCACTGATTTTAAACTTCCAACTTCTTTTAAGAACTCTTTTAAGTCCTCATTGCATAAAGGTCTCGTGCAATAATGGTGCAATGTAACATTATTCCCACTTTTTCAATGGATAAGCTGGCCCAGTATTGCTGCTTCAATTTTTTCCCTAGGAACTTCCCTCATATACTACTAATATGACTTTCATTAAAGTATCCTTCCTCTTCTTCAAGTCAGAGATAACTACAGCCTAATTACAACTGTGTGCTATGGAAAGTGGTGGGTTAACAAGTGAAATCACAATGTTGCCAATCTGTTAATTACAATTGTAAATATGGCAGTCACTGTTGCAGAAGCCACTTTGGGTTTTATTTTTCCAACAGATTTTAGCCAGAATTTTCAGGGACTAAGAAGGCCAACCCACCCTTTCATGAGCTTAATCAATCTCACTCTGTCCATTCCTGGAATAGCTGAGGCTAGATGATTTACATGCAGCCAAGCTTGATGTTCCCCCACTGATACGTTTTTGATCAAAAGGAAAAAAAGTGCAATACTGAGGAAATGGTTATATTTTCTTCTGTCTGCCTCGACGTATTTGTAATGCTTTAGCCTGTGCACCTAGCTGCAACCATGCATAAGCTTTGCATTTTTTAGTTATAACAAAGGCATGTTGGAGCCTTTAACTAGACACATAGAAAGGTGTTCTTTGTTACAGTTCACTGAACTAACCCATCTCATTTGTGAATCATTAATGATACTGACTGCTGGGTAAATTTACTTTGGTTGTAAATCTATAAATGGCATGGGAAGATGTGGTAGAATGACTTTTCATGCTTAGCTTTTAAATGAGAACATTATAGTTTCAAGGAAGGTGAAGGAAAAACAGAACATTTTGGAAGACATAGGAACTTTTTTCCATCCTGTGAGATTAATTTCACTATTCTGTTTCTTGTAGTTTTATTGCAGTAAGTCAGTATACACAGTCATGCACAAGCTGTCCACTTTAAGACTATCCATTAAGGGAGAAAACTTTTAAAACTGCTTTTCAAGGAGTCCTATTTACAGTGGGTAACAGACACAGTCTAAAAATCAGGGAATTCAAAACATATATGAAGTTTCTTGGAGTTACAAAGTGATCCAAGGTAGGAAACAGCAAGTTTGAATGAGAAGCATTTTCTTGAGGATCACGGCATGAATTTTCCTGTGGAGCATGGTCTAGGAAAATGCTCAGTTTTATTTTCATATAGACATCCTCACTCTTATCTGCAAATACAAGGTGTTGTGTAATTAGGTGCAGTAAATACGAGTAGATACATATCCAGAATGGAAGAATTATGTTTATTTTTTTCCCCTCTGACTGAAGGAGACTGCTGTACATAAAGCTTTATTGCAGTATTTTCCATTAGGGCAGAGTTGATATAAATTCATGAATACAGTGGGCTTTGGCACAGCTGCATGGGAGAACTCACAGCTGTAAGTACAAACAAGCCACGAATTAACATCGTCTCTCCCTCCCCCCCAAATTTTTATCTTGCAAGAATTTCTGATGTTCCAAAAAGGGTCTCTGTTCTGAAACAGGAAAACCCAAACACCAACACTTCATCAAATAAAAAAGTCTAGACAACTTTCATTCAGAAATTGTTCTTTGGAGGAATGTACCTGTCACATAACGACATAATAATGACTTTTTTTCTATAGGATGGTTTGTAGGACATCATGAGACACTGGTCCAGCTCAAGCACACAGGAAAGTGGACATGGCTTTGAGGTATTTTGAGCCACGTTACTTTCCACTGCATATGAAACTTGTATACTTGTTGTATGCTTCTCATTTTAATAGCTCTCCATTAAAAAAGAAAGACTGAATTTTGGAACGCTTGAATTCAGCAACTCTCTGAAAGAATTCGAAATTCTTCAAAGTTCTTCAAAGAATTATAGAATTCACTAACAAATATTTGCTAAAACATAGAGCATTTGTCCTACACTAAATTAAGATGCAGGGTAAAGAAGATTGCATTGGGCTAAGATTACTTTTAGCAAAACCCTACAGGATCACATGTAAGTGTCAGCAACTGCAGGATTAGTAGTTTTTTATCTGCTCATGGTTGACACAGAGCCAATCATGTCAATAATTTCATCACATCCATTATTTTCAAAGGTCTCCTTACAATCCCGTAACAGTATTTTTCTGCACTTAAATATTTTATTAGTTTATATTCTCTCCTTTGATTTCTAGTCCAATATGTGGGTGTGGTAGAGATAATTTCTTATCTCCTAAGCATGTTGGGTTTTCAGGATGTGTTTTGGACATAAGCATGCATCAACTTCTGTCTCTGTCTTTTCTTTGCATTTTGTCGAATGCAGAGTTTAAAAAAACCTCTTTTTTCCTTGCATTAGGTGATCTTAAATAGTTTAATTGCTTGAGTATGTTAGAAACAAGAACAAGACAAAAAGCAAAATACTTTAATATGCTGTACTGTCAAAATCACATGACCAAAGAAACCCCCCAAAAATTAAAAACTATCACAGCACAAAAATGTAATTAAATTTTCTTCTTTTATTTGTGTCTCCACCCAGGGTGTAAACACACACTGAGGCATTAATTTATCTCTACAAATCTCAAGCCTCACCATAACAATAATTAAATCGACTTATAACTCTGAGCTGAGTGGGTTATTCTGAGAAATCTCCAGGAGTTTGTTTACTAATTCTGTTTCTAATTTTATAAATCCACACAAATACTAGTAGTTTCATGGTGAAGGACAATGGCTGGAGCAGTTATTTTTAAGGGCAGCTCACAATAATATGTTCTACAGGTAATGTAATGGAGTTACAACTTTCCAGTTTTATTTTGTACCATGCACACACACCTTTCACTTTTACCTTTTACACAGAACAGAATGTTATGATACAGGACAAAAATAACTTATGATTGTATGAAAAATAACTGTAAAAAAATCAGAAAATTACACACACTAGTAGAGCAAAAGGTGTAACTAATTCTTTTGAATTTTCCTTTTCTTCATGACATGCAACAGACATTTCTTTAAAGCAAGATATATCAGCCAGACATACAGTATGGCAAATTAAAATCATATGTATATATGCAAGCATGTATAAATATGTAGATTACTCTGTAAGGTTTAGGAAAAAACATAATCCCACTTTCTCTCCTCACCAAAGTGCTTGGTGTAAAAAATATTACACAAGATGCTGCTTTCTGCACAGATGCTGCTTTCTGTGCAGAACAAAAGGATTTCGTTTTTTTTTTAAATAAAATCTCACCCAGCTAATTTTAATTTGTGGCCATTTTCTTTTGCTTTACCTGCTTCAAGGAAATACATATATATACAAAAAGCCCCAAACCAATAACGAAATTTCATACAAACAAGAAAAAAGTGCCATTAAAAAAAAAAAATCTGCTATAAAATTACACAGGGAAAACAAGGAACAAACAGTTTAAAATGTAGTTTTTATACCCATTCACACCTTTTCAAGAGAAGCTGAAAACAGTATACAGTGTGACAGGTGGCCTTGGCACTGCAATTCTTCAGTATCTGGCAGCAGTAAACCACAGTGCCTGTGTGTTTGTGTTCATTCACACACAGAAAGGGAGACCCAAACACAAATGTGAACTTCCACTTGTGCACATGCACTTTGAAACAGTATTTCAAACTCCAGTGTAGAACCGTTTCTGATGCAGATACAAACAGACCACCGAGTCAGGAAACAGCTGGATTGTATAAAAGAATAATTGTAGATAGTTTCTTCTGAATGTTGTTTAATGTCTGTAGTGTAAAATAAATTCAATCCTTAGATGTGAATCCCTTTAGGAAGTTAACAACACGGCAAGTAGAGTAACAACTCAAAACTCACTGAGGCACAAGTATTTGCAAATAACTCAGTCATGCAGATAACCCACAACACTGTGTTTTCTTAGGCACCATTTTTGATGGTGACAAACAGGATTCCCTATTTAAATATCCAATATGCATGAGATTCAATGGGACTTTTTACAGAACTGCCCTCATTGATTAAATCAATGCCTTGTAGTCAGTCCAACTCCAAAGAGAATAATGAAATAATAGTGAAGAATCCTCTTTGAATGAGAAGTAAACAAAGGCATACCATTTTACAGACTGGTAGCCCACATCCATATGCTTGATTTGACTGTTCTATAGGGCCTTCTGTTTAAGATTAAGGCTCATGGAAGGCTGTGAATATATACATTATATATATGTGAAAGTATGAATTAATTAACGCTTTGCAAAAGTTTCCTTTTTTAAATGTAACTGATGAACCCCCCAAGTTAAAAATGCCCTTTTTGAATTCTGTACTCCCACTTTCCCTTTGGTCAGCATGTTTCAAAATGTATAATCCCCCAACTCTACAGAAAGTTGTACATTCAGATACTAGAAAAAAAAATATTTCAAAAGGTTTAAAAGTTTAAAAGCGGTACAGATTGGAAGACATCAACAGTATCTCAGTTTTGTAAACAGCAATGGACAAATTCTGGACAACCACGTGGTTAAAAGAATTTTGAAGGATTTATGTATATGAAAAAAGTATATAGGTACATGTCTATGTACATGCAAATGTCCACATGCGGTCTGATCCTGCTGTGCTGACTTTGCTGGAGCAAAACACAATTCTACACGTTTGAAACCGAAGTGTTCAGTGTGACTAATTATTCCTACTGAGCCAACCTATGTTTGTGCAGTGACCGCAGAATGGGCTTTCAGATACACAAAATTAAAGCTTTATTTAAAAGCAGAACTTGTGGTCAGTAACGAACATTATGCAAAAGGACTGTTTTTGGTGGCACATTTATGGCTCTCTGAGGGATGCCTGGTGTCATTTAACCCAATGCAAACCACAGATGGTAACAGCTACTCCTCTTAGTGCAAGCTGGGGTAGAGGGACACATCCTCTTGTGAGGTGAGAAGCAGAATATATGGGGGAAGAACGTAGCACAGAATTATCTGTATTTTAGTCACTTTACTTCTTGTTGTACTTAATTTATGTGCATGGTTTATCCATATAGTCTATGTATCAGATGAAAATCTCTGCATTAAACATGTAAGCACATGACTGCACATAAGAATGTACTTCATCAGTACAAACCTCAAAACATTGCCAGTGTTCACAAACATCTGGACATGAATTCATCTATTCTACACAATCGCAGATTTAATTATGATTTTGAGCCAAATTAGATTTCAAAACCCTCAAAAATTTGCCAGGAAAGGAAAAAAGTTTGTATAAACTTTTTTTTTTTTTTTTTTTANTTAGAAGAGTGATTTCAGAAGCATAGTTATGGTCCAGCCTGCAAGCATGAGCTTTTCTGTCCTTACTCTTTCAGTTCATGAGACTATTAAGATGTACACTACAAAGTAAGAAATCCACAAAATGGATGAACAGGAATTAAAACCTAAAAACTCAGTCTTACTAATGTAAGAGTTGTTCTCACAGTATACAGGATCACAGTGATGAAATCTCCACTGCAAAATACTGGTTTTAACTCATAACCTTATATGTTTTATGAAGGATAACCTGATTTTTTTGCATCCTGGACTAAATTTGAGGACCTTGAGCCTGACATTGGTCAGAAAAATCAAAACCACCAAACCAGTCCAGTTTTATTTCTCTAAGTAACCAAAGGAAACATAGTACACTTGAGAGTAGTTCTTCTTTCTGAAAATGTGTTATGGAAAAAGATTAGGACAACCAAAATTTAATTGAATCAGTACAGATAACTTTTTTTAAAAAATATGTGGAATTTAAGGAAGAATCTTTCCTACAAAATATTTTAAACCTTCCTGCAGAAGATTATAGCACATACAGCAACAATGCTCTACAACCTAATTAACAAGCAACTGAAAGTTAAAATGCATTTATGCTTATCTAGCAGATGTGCTAAATGGAGACAAAGTCCACATGACTTCTTGTGTATTTAAACCTTCTTATTTATGCTTAAAGGGTCAGAATGAATATTGGGAAAACAGCAGTAGCCATATTGCATGGCTTAAAATTAAGAGAGAAAGAAAGGACACCTAACCTGAGGCCTGTAAGAAATCCTCTACCAACAACCTTTGATCCAAAAAGAAGCCACACCAATGCCTCCAAAAGGTAGTCCCAGCATATATGTCTAATTTCTCTTCCTTTTGGACACTGGTGTGTGTTAAACTTTGGAACTATCACATGCAGACAGGTTGTGCAAAAACTGTATGCCTTTGAAATGTTTGTAGTATGCTCTGGTTTTGCTTCTTTTCCTTTTCTGAAAAAGGAATTTCCTAAAGCTGTGTTCTTCTAGAAGTGCACCCATTCAGCTTGAAAGGATTACATCCAACAACCAGTTTTATTATTTGGTCTCTGAATTCCCTTTGAGAATTTAAAAGAAGTAATAATTTTAAAAGTATAGTTGCTGCACGACGGATCAGAAGAAAAGAAACAATTCCTAAGGTTTTGGCAAAGCTTTCTTTTTCCAAACATTCTCGTTCTCAGTTGGCTGCTTGATTAAATGAAGGATGCTTGGTAATTGTTTTTTCCCTCTCCATTATGTATGTATATCTAGTCATATCCCCATACATACATGGCAGTTTCACGGAGAGAAAATATTTGTAGGGAAATAACAGAAGGTCAAGATGAAACAGAATCAAGTTGCTGGAACTAGATAATACATCACTTTAGCCTTCAGTGTATACAGAAGAAAGTTGGCTGGAACAAAGATCCACTGCATTTACTTGTAGGAAACTGCTGTCCTCTGGCATGCTGCAAGCTGGATCACCAAAGATACCCACAGCCCCTGCTGGGAAGTCATATACTGGGAGAAGAAACAAAACAAAAAATCCCCAGTTAAGAAGCAGGATGACGATATAATGAAGTATGTCCTAATCCTTATGCATAGAACTGGAAATGGTTTTAGATTGAATACACAATTAAAATTAATAAGCCAATATATGTATGAAATTAATCACATAACTTACTGCTAAGGGAGGAATTTTCAGTTCTGTCATAATCAAGTCTGAAGTAGAGCAGATTTCATTGCAACCAACACCTCCCCATTTAGTGGGTGTCAAAATTGTTATCATTTTAAAAATAAACTTCATGCTCGTTTAGCAAATTTCATCATATTGAACACAGGATAAAAGACAACAAAATACTGTAAAATATATTTGTTGTAAAGTAGACCCTGCCACAGAAATTACTACCTTTTATAAGTGTCAGTAATAAGCCCAAGAGGAGCTGTATGTTACTTGTTTTTGCAAACACACTCCCATCTTTGGGATAAGGTTTACATACTGTGAGATCTCTCTTTGTTATTACAGGTGCACTGGCTTTGAAATACACTTCTGAAGGGCCGAGACATTTAAGGGACTTCAAAGCACAATAAATGTTAAGTGGGTTGATTCATCCTGAGTGGAAGGACAGTAAAAGACCTGGGCATTAATTGAGTGCTAAGATTAGGCTCACTGTCTCATACTGATCCTTTGCACAGAGACCTTTCATCCTTTCACAGCAGCAAGCAAGCCCCTTAAGTACTTTTCATCTAGGCACAGACTAAGTTAAGTGCACACAGATGAGTGTGCATCCAGGCAGTTTTAGTCACGGAAAAGTGAATAAAAGAAATTCAAGACTGATAAAAACCAAACATGCACCAAGCAAAATCAGTAGTTTGAATCATCTCAGGTCTCTTGTCACAATATCTGCAGTGGAGTGGAGTGGCTGCACAGATATCACAGAGGGCTCAGTGGGCTGTATTTCAATTCAAACACAAAAGCCAGAGACTGTCTAAGCCCCACAGGACAGAACTTTGAGAAGCCTCCAACAGTGTGTAGAGTGCACACAGGCCAGTTGTTACTGCCACCCGTGCTGACTGCTGGCCCCCCAGCACCAACCACTCCATGGGGGTCAGAAAGCCATCTCCTCTTTGCACAGAGTCAAATCTGCCATGACATGTCCCACCCAAACACTCGGCTCACGCACGTCTGCCAAAGTTCACAAACTGCACACACAATCACACCGGCTGTTATTTACCTTTGATACCAGAATGATCTGAAAAGCTCCGATGGAAAATGCCAAGCCCTGCCTGGCCTGCTGATGTGAGAGCTGAGCAGTCAACAGAAGGAACCATACTGCAAGAAACACTGTCTTGTATGTTCTTCTGAGTGTCAGCATAATGTGGAGGGCAGAAAGTCTGGAGCTGCCCATAAAAACCTAGGATGAGAAGAAGGCCATCAGTAAAAGACCTGGACAGGGATACAAGGGGTATTATGTGCAACCATGGCCATGAGAATGTTAAAAACCTCAACTGCCCTACCACCAAGTCTGCAATAATTGTAAAGACATAAAGCAGTAATGATATGATGCTCCCAAAACTGCTTCAAGTTGCTACTTATTTCAAACACCATCTGCTACATGGACATCCTGATTCCACCACAACCTGTGAGAGGCACTGACTGGCTAGAAGCTGAGATTTTTCAGATTTCTCCCTACGCTGAGCAATCCTGAGTCTGAACTGGTACTCTCCAGAGTCACACTGTGCATCTGCCTGAAAAATCTAAGAAAATGCTGAATTCAAAATAAAAGAAGATTACCCAAGTAAAGTCTGAATAAAATCCAAGGATCTATCACTGATGCCAAGACAGCTGGCTGACAGTCATGCATAGAGACTCTGAGCAAAAATTTTTTATGACGGAAAGAGAGCACAGAAAATTAACTTTCCTAGATACAAGTTCTCTTCACAATTAAGTGTCAATTACCCATCTTTTAAAATACAGTCATAAACAAGAAACAAGCATATGTAGTTCTCTTCCCCTCAGTTATTTAGCACTATTCTAAGTGTCTTTGTGTCCAGCTGCAGTGCATCAAGCCACGGTGCAGAGATCTTAGAACTGAAGCCCAGCATGACACAGCAAAATCTCTTAACTTGGTGTCTTTATTTACACAGTTATCATGACCAAGATAAGCTACAATACAGCTGAAAGTAGGACAATATGAAACCATATCCAATTCAGGCAGCAGACCCTGACCATACTTGAGATATCTGCCAGGGAACTAACTGTACCATCAGTTTTCTGTGTTTCCATGCAGCACTGGAAAAATTAAAAAAAAAAAAAAAAAAAGCAAACTCTTTTTTTGGCTAGTAAAGTTCCAGCAATTTAACATTTCATCTGCAATTCTGGATTGTATAAGTTTGTCTCTTATTAAACTGTTAAAAAGATGCACAAATTTACATCAGCTGTGTTTCTTTGAATCAGTACACTACAGCCAAGATTCATGATGTCAAGGTACAGAACAAACAGCTGCTTTTCTGACACGACAGCATTACTTCCTTAGGAAAGTGAAATATTTTTGAATATGATAAAAGAGCTGTAAGCTGTAAGAATTGCTTTTAAAAGCAAGAAGTTCTTGGTTTTTTATCACATAAAGAGCCTTGTCCTGAGAGATGCTGAACATCTAAAAAAGCCCTGGTAGACAGCTCAGCTCAAATTCACACATGCAGTTGTGGTCCACATACATTTGTAATAACACCCTTTTCCTATTGAACTGTTGAGGACAAAGATTTAATTATAGATATGTAATATCTATATTGATATAGATAATTACTGCCACAATTGTAATTTCCACATAGCAGGAAGTTTCGGACGGACATCTTTTTCCTCCTCAGTCATCTCTCCGCCTGTCACAAGACAGAGAGAATATTTTCTCAAGAAAATCCTTATAAGTTGCCATTCAGAAATATATGCCATGTGTGAGTAGCAGCATGTAAAAATTCCAGCTGTCTTTGGTCTGCAATGCCTCAAAATAGTGTTTCTTTGGGGTATATTTCTGCATGTCCACTAGGCAAATTACAGAAACACCAAGTAATCATGTGGTACCATCTGGCTGTGAAGAACAAAAGGAAAAGAAAGAGTAAGAGAGAGATCCAAGTCACATACTGTGCCAACAGACTGATTTACAAATGTGAAAAAATAGAAATGTTTCTGTTTATTAATATTAATATCTTATTTGTAATATAAAGATAGGTGTTACTAGTAGACCTGTCAGTATAGAGGCACTAATATAGCTAAGTCATACCAGCTAACCATTTTTTAAAAGAAATTACAACTTTTTCTTTTGTTTAAATGAATACTTTTTTTTTTTCTTTTTAATTTCTTCCGTGACTCAGACAGCTCTGGTCATCAGCTTAACTCACAAACAGATGTGAGCAGAGTTACAGACAGAATTTTAAAGGACAACCAGACTTCTAGTGCAAAAATGTTCACAGGGTTAAGACGCATCCTAAAACAAGTCAGCTTTGCCCGTGCCCAAGGAGGTTTTACATTACCCTACACCACAGGCACAATAAATTTTCTCACTGTGAAGAGGGAACAGGGAACTTTTGCAGTTCTTTCCTTTCATACCTAGCACATCTCTCCTGGCTTGTCTCAGAGCAAGCAGTACCATATTCTTGCAGCTGCCTGTGTCTTCAGACACCTCTCCTGAGAGTAGTTTTTCATGGTTGAAAAGGATCACCAGTACAATACAGGTGCTGGGCCAATTGTTGCAGATTTCCATCACTATCTTCTGTATACAAACACATATTCCATTGGCATACAACAGCATCTAGCTGGGAAGTTGTCATTCCAGAATCCAGGTCAGGATCGTTTCAGGTTTACAGAACAGTAATGCAGTAAAAGATACTACAAATTAATGAAAGCAACACAAAAGCTTCACTTCTACAGCTCAGTGAGGCACCTAACATCATCACTTCCAAACATTCCATGCAGCAAAGGATATGGTCAATTTCACAAGAGCAAAAAAAGGGAATATTTAGTCAATTATGTAATACTAACTGAGGCAACAGAAAGCCCTCTCTGACACTACTGTGTACATTGAAAATCACTCAGAACATATGATGAAACTTGAGCTGTAGACAATGTTCTCCCAAGAAAAAGACATTTCACAATATAAGTAGCTATTAGATACAAGAAGGCTGTCTTGGATCTCATACATATTCTCTCTAAAGGATATTAATCTGAGATCACTATGATCTTTTAAGATGTTCAGGCTTTCAGAAACTGTGTCTGTTTAGAATTTGTCTTCTTCAAAAAGCTTTTGAGCAATGAATCTCTTTCTTCCTTGATAAAGCAAATTTAAATGGAACTGACAAGTTTAAGACTACACGCCGAGGCAAAATGTCACCATTGTCTAGTAGCAGACTGAGCTGAAGTGGCTGGAGTTGCAGCACTTTAAATCTTGAAAAAGGCAGGTTATGAACTGCAGGAGATAGAAATTAACAGAGCTTCCCACAGCCACTTCTTGTATACCTAATAGTGTGGTGTGGAGACAACTCCATGGTGTTTTTCTGCATTGTGATGAACTGACCAAGGAAGACAGCAATCTTTGTATTGGTACTGGGAAAACAAGAACTCTTGAAACATCTGCTTTTGAGAGAGAGAGAGTTTAGGTAAGCCTTTAAGCCCCACAGGACAATGCTTTCAGTGCAGCATATGGGATGAGACAGCTGTGCTTAAGCTGGAGGGAGTACATGCTGACAAAATACCTTGTACAGTGACAACGGGTTACCATGATCTTTGAGAAAACATTTAATACCCACATCGTGGGTGTTGAATTGCACTGTATTACATCTTTCAATACTAAAAAAAAATAAATTTAAAGTTTAGTCTGTATTCTCTTCATACCAGTTTTAAGTACAAAGATCTTTAGATTTTGAACTTTGAGTTGTTATCTGTGTGCATGTAATTCCTGTCAGTGGTGTCTATTTTCAACACAGGCTTTCCTAAGAGAGTGAGGCAGACACAGTAATGCTAATGTGGGACTAAGTATGGTACAGGTTTAAGGTCCAAGCCCTTGAAAGTCAACCATTTTTTGATGTCAGAAGATAGTATTAAACTGTAACTTAAATTTGGACGTGTAATAGGCCTTCAATTTAAAATGTGACATTCAGTCCAATGAGGGTCTCTACTGGGCCTTCTTGTAAAGAATGATGACCCACATCTTTTGTCATTTTAATTTTAGATCCTCTTTGGGCTGTAGGAGAGGGAGATGAGAACACAGCAGAATCGTTCTGGCCTGCCCTGAAGAGAAGATGCCCAAGGAGATATAAAGGTTGGTGCACAAGCTGGTGCAAGTCCTGTGTGGAGCAACAATTAATCCATGGTGATTTGTGAACCTCTGGGAGGAAGGATTCCTTGGAAAGTCTTCTACTTTGGAGCAACAGGATGTGCTCCCAGCTTCAAGGATTCCTAAAACTCCCATCGCCACAGCCTCAATGAGAAGAGGAATGTGTTAAAACCATGTGTATAACTGAAAGACAATTTTTGTTCCAAACAGGAAGACAAACCTTAATGTCTCAATGCCTTTCCAGAAGATGAGTTCTTGCCAAAAGTTCAGGAAAAAAAGGGAATCAAGTAAAATGTTTCGTACTGTGGAAACAGAAGGGCTAACCTGATCCCTTCAAGCCTTGCACTAGGAATTTACTGGATCTGTTCTGGCCTGTTTTCACACATGTCATATGACAATGAACTGTATATTAAGAAATTTCACCCTGTACTTTGTTGGCCATACATTGTTAGTGAAAGTTCTATCAGAGAAAGCCAACAATATCTGCTTGCATCCACTGGGAAATTTCATGTTCTTCCACTACTGATCAGTGATGCAAGGAGATACTACTGTGGAGAAAACCACCTGTCTCAGACCCTACTTCTCTGTGGCCAGTACAACACGAAGAATGTGACAGGATTGGCACTTTCCTTTCTCTCCTTCACATTTATGAACCAAGTGAGATGCCTTGTTTCCTCTCTCGTCCTAGAGAGACTGTTTACATCAGCAGAAGAAAATAAAAGAAGCCTTGTGTCGTGGTTTGACACTGGCCTAATGCCAGGCACCCACAAGAGTCGCTCACTCACTCTCCCCTGATACTGCTGGGTACCAGATGGAAAAAGGGGAAAAAAGGGTTCATGAATGAGGTAAGGGCCAGGAGAAAACACTTCAAGGGCAAAACAGGCTCAGCTTAAGGTTGCAAAGTGAAATTCTTTACTCACAGAATCAGAGGAGGATAATGAGAACTAAAACAAGCCCTTAAAACACCTTTTCCCCCCAACCCCTCCCTCCTTCCCACCAACAGCTCAGGCAGACAGGGTGTGGGAGTTTTGGTCAGTTTGTCACCCGAGGTTTTCCTCCACTGCCCAGGGAGAGGAGTCCTTCCCCTGTAAGTCTGTGGGGTCCCTACCACAGGAGACAGTTCTCCGTGAACTTCCCCAGCCTGGCTCCAATCTCACCAGCTGCAGTCCTCCCAGAATTGCTGCAGTGTGAGTCCCTCCCACGGGCACACAGTGCTGCCAAAACTGCTGTGGTGTGGGTCACTCTTCCACGGGGTGCAGCCCTGCAAGGACAGGCTGCTCCAGCCTGGGAGCAGGGCCCCCTCTCCACTGATTGTCTCCCACTGGATCACAGCCTCCTTCTCCAGGCATCACCTGCTCCAGCATGGGCACCTCCCCCAGGGGCTGTGGGTGGATCTCTGCATCCCCTGTGGATCCCCAGGGGCTGTGGGTCGGTCTCTGCATCACCTGTGGATCCCCAAGGGCTGTGGGTGGATCTCTGCATCCCTGTGGATCCCCAGGGGCTGCAGGGGCCCAGCTGCTTCCCCATGGTCTCACCACAGCCTGCAGAGGAATCTTGGCTCTGGGGCCTGGAGCAGCTCCTGCCCTCCTTCTCCACTCACCTTGGTGTCTCCATGTTGTTTCCCTCACATGTTCTCACCCCCTCCAGAGGAGACTCTGACTGGAAGCAGAACGGTTTGCCTTTGATTTTGTTCTTAAATGTGTCATCACAGAGGCATTACCAGCCTCTCTCCTTGGCCCAGTTTTGGCCAGCAGCATGTCCATCTTCAAAGCTATCAGGGTTTGGCTCTGCTGGACGTGGTGAGAAGCTTCCAGCAGCTCCTCACAGGAGCTATTTTTGTGGACCCCCTGCCATCCCTGTCCCAGGCTGTACAAAACCAGGACACCTTCCTCTTCCCAGGACGTTTCCTATGATACATACAATGGTAATTCTCAGGCAGCCTGATCAATAAGCAGAATTCCAAGGCCTTTAAAAGTCCAGTCTGCTATGCACGTTGTGTCTATAAATATGGCAAACCATATATTTAAACAGAGGAAACAACAATACTGCTGTCAACATAGTCCTGGAATGTTAAGGTAATTAGCATGCAGTCTCCATACCAGCTAGAAAAAACAAGCAAACAAAACAACCCACAAGCTGTTAATTTTCTTCTTGGCTACAGAAGTATACAGGATTGAAGAGAGAGAGAGGTCTTGTGGAAGCTGATTACACAGCACAAGGGGGAACACAGCTGCAAGAGTCTTTGTGCTTACAGAAGAAGAATTCACACAGAATCACAGAATCACTGGGTTGGAAGAGACCTCCAAGATCATCGAGTCCAACCCAACCCTAATACCTCAACCAAACCATGGCACTGAGTGCCACATCCAGTCTTTTTTTAAACACATCCAGGGATGGTGACTCCACCACCATCCCAGGCAGACCATTCCAGTACTTTATCACTCTTTCCATAAAAACTTGTTCCTAATATCCAACCTATATTTCCCTTGGGGCAGCTTGAGGCTGTGTCCTGTTATTTTGTCAGTTGCTGCCTGGAGAAAGAGACCAACCCCCACCTGAGCACAGCCACCTTTCAGGGAGTTGTAGAGAGTGATGAGGTCACCCCTGAGTCTCCTTTTCTCCAGGATAAACAACCCCAGCTCCCTCAGTCATTCCTCACAGGGTTTGTGCTCCAAGCCTCTCACCAGCCTCGTGGCCTCCTCTGGACACACTCAAACATCTCAATGTCCTTGCTAAACTGAGGGGCCAGAGCTGGACACAGCACTCCATGTCCTTCCTAAACTGAGACACCCAGAACTGGACACAGCACTCAATGTCCTTCCTAAACTGAGACACCCAGGACTGGACACAGCACTCCATGTCCTTCCTAAACTGAGACACCAGAGCTGGACACAGAACTCAAGCTGTGGCCTCACCAGTGCCCAGTACAGGGGAGGAATGACCTCCCTGCTCCTGCTGGCCACACCATTCCTGATCCAGGCCAGGGGCCATTTGCCCTCTTGGCCACCAGGGCACTCTGCTGGCACAATTTCAGCTGCTGTCACCAGCACCCCCAGGCCCCTTTCTGCCTGGGCACTGTCCAGCCACACCATCCCCAGCCTAGAGCATTGCAGGGGGTTATTGTGACCAAAATGCAGGACTCAGCACTTGGACTGATTAAATGTCATCCTATTGGACTCTGCCCATCCATCCAACCCTTCCAGGTCTCTCTGCAGAGCCCTCCTACCTTCCAACAGATCAACACACGCTCCCAGCTCAGTGTCCTCTGCAAATTTACAGATGAAAGCCTCAATCCCCTCATCCATGTCCTCAATAAAAAAATTGAACAGAGCTTGCCTAGCACAGAGCCCTGAGGGACACCACTGATGACTGTCCCCAGCTGGATGCAGCACCATTCACCACCACTCTCTGGGCCTGGCCATGAAGCCAGTTCCTAACCCAGCAGAGAGTGCTCCTGTCCAAGCCCGGGGCTGCCAGCTTGTCCAGTTCTTCTCCTTTTCCCCACAAGTGTAAGGCAAAAAATATCCTACCTCTTGAAAACCTGGTAAACATGTGCTAAATTAGGAGGGACTAGAAATGTAACATCAGAAAATTAAAAGCCATCACAGAAAATTTTGCCATTCTGTTTCAGGAACAGCACTGAAAATCAGCCTAAAGAGAAACACATAACTCCATATCAGGATTAATAACAACTAGCTAAGGTAAGAATTTTAAGGAAAAATTCCTTAAGGCAGGAAGGAAGGCAGGGTTCTGAAGGCTTCCTCCCAGGGTCTTTCAAGGAAAAGTACCTTAAATATATCAGTGCCAGTCCCTGAAGCACTAAACTTGAAGACAAGCAATAACAACAAACACCTAACATCAATGATGAGGATTCTTCCTTCTTACCCTGGATGTGAAGGGTGTTTGGCTGCAAAGAAGGGCTTTCTGCTGGCTGGTATGTCTTCAGAGGCATCCCTGCAAGCTGTGGAAGCTGAGGAGGTTGTGGTGTCTGTCTCTGCATAATGGGATGTTGAATGGACATTCCCTGGGGGCTGATGTGATGAGGAGAAGGAGCTGGAGCAACAAACCTTGAAGTTCAAAAGCACAAAACTGTAAATTCTCCAATATGTAAGAGGTGAAGATTGTTTTTACTTTATTTTAGATCACTTAAGTTATTTGCATAGACATAGACTTTGAAAGTTAACAGTGTGCAGCCCAAATGGAGATTACATATTTTTAAGTGGTGACATACCATTAGACTTGTCATCTGGGAAATCAGCAGGCTGAATTGCCCCTTATCATGGAAAACTACATTTAACCCACTCCTTCTGTGCACGTGTCTAAATCATAATGGGAGGAGATGCCTCAAGGGGGGACCTGATTTTGGAGGCACTGTCAACTCCTTATTGTAAGGCTTTGCATCAACTTTAGTTATCAATAAATAGCTTTTCTTCACTGACAGTGAGAGATCAGTTCAGGTTATTGTGAGGTGTTAGGTATTAGGTTCAGTCCCAGGTTTCAGGCTCTAGAAATCTCTGTATGTTACACAGAACTATTTGAAAATAAACAATCTGATGTCAATATAATCAGGTAAGGGCAAGTGTTAAATTGCTTTCCAGAATCTGACCACATCAAAATGTTGATCTTCACTCAAACTATAAACTTACAAGCCTGGCAGAGGAGAGAATGTTTGAGAACCTACCTGGTGGTGCAGATGCCAAAGAGGTTCATCACCTCAGTGGTATGTTTTACACAGCTCTGTCACTCCAGCACTACAAGGATGCACACTACTTTTGAAGATTTTACACAGGAGTTTTATGGAATTTAACTTTTTTACTGATTTGTTTTCCCGTGCATTTCCTTAAAACTGCATACATCACAGTATATTACAGACGGATCATGCTATCTTTTTTGCAGACAGAAAACTAGGATTTTGAGAGCTTCTGTCTGTGCCCCAAACCACCCAACAGACTGATGGGATCTGGCTAGTCAATGAAAGCTCAGGAATGGCTCTGGGCCACTTTTTCATCAATGAGAGGAGAGCTGGAAACATTCCCAAGCACCAAAAAATAACCATGATATTTCTGCAAGAGGGTGAGTGGAAAGTGATGTGGTAATCCTGATGCAGATCAGGCTCCCTCTCCACCACTAAAAATCAGCTGCAGCTCTGCTAAGGAAGAAGAGGAACAAGCCCTTCTCTGTGTGCTCAGTGGCTGCTGCTAGGAGGGGTCAGTGCCTGCAGTCAGCACAGTCTGCTGGTGTTCTAAGGTAGGGAATGGTCCCTGCTGTCCTGAGACTGGACCTCAAAATACTACATTTTTTTTTAACCTAATAAAAAAGCAAGTTTATCCTGAAGAATTGTAAGGAAGTTTTTATTTTATCACACCCTGAATACAACAGGAGGTGCAACTCCAGTAGCAGCTCTACAGAACATCTCTGGGCAGGGTCATCATACAGTTATAGCTGTATTTAAATTCAAGTCACTTGAGATCTTTTATGCTGCAGCTAAGAATCTGTATCTGCCAGATGTTATCTCTGTGATTTTGGCTTCATTTGAAAGGTATTTACTACATTTTTGGTGAGCCATAATCTACATTTGGAGTGTAACAAGTACGAAGATGAACTTTGGATGATGTACTGCCTGTTCAGTTTTCTGTGAGAAGCACATTTTTAAGCATATTAGGCAGGGTTTGGATGGTCCAGGGGCTGTGATATTAACTTCATAAACATATGTCACTTCAGAAATGCCATATGGATGGAGGAAACAAAGATGTTACTACTGAGCCATTGAGTCTTTAATGGGTCAAATATTTCATTGCTCCAGATAAATGATGCAGCACAGACTGAAAGACATGCCAGGGAGGAAGAGAACAAAGCATGCACATAGTTCACAATAATACTAGAGAGCAGCTTTTTTTGGAAAGAGAAATCAGTAGTTATATATTGATAAAAATATCAGAGGTTTTTAAAAACTACCTGGCTATGTGTCTCCTGAGTAATGACTGGAGCTAGTTTTTTGTATAGGAGACACATAGAAAGAATGTTATCTCCTGCCAGAGATTGAGAGCCAAGCACAGACAGTGCTATTAAACACTATTATTATTTTTAAAATCATAGGATATCATCCTTTGTGTTTGCAGGGTTAATTTCTGCAAATTAATTTCTGGAATTTTTTTTTTAACCAGTAGCCACTAACAGGAAAATCCTTTTCAAAACTCAAAGTGGAAACCAGAGTTTTACGGATTTACCTTTGATTTAACATCCAAAAAACTTCCTCCCACTAATAATGCATTATATTTTACAGCCAGACAGGACTCCTTTTTAGCAGACATAAGTGGTCTTTATAATTATTTATAAATCAACCTGGCTTACTCATATCCATGACTACAGTTGTCTACTTTTTCTTTCCTTCTGCTTAACAAAAGAGAAATTTGTACTTGTGGCAGCCCAGATTTGTCTCTGAACAGATCTCATTATATTCCTGGGAGAGCAGCTAATTTAATTTTGTCCCTGAAACACTCAGGACCAGCTTGCAACCACCTGGAAACTGCAATCAAGAGCTATAGTCAAGCCCAGGTGTCAATTAAATCAGGAACCAGCAAGATTTGCAGAAAGTTGCCCTTTCCTGTGCCTGACAGGTGTAAAATCTGAGCAGAAATGTTTCTGGAACCATTAAGAAAATTTTTCTTTTCCAATTTTAGCTGTGAAGAAGTGTCCTGCTGGAGAATGACTAGATTTGGTAGTAAGCAAGATGGATGACAAAGTTACCAAAGCTTACCTGTTTTGATGAGATTAGTTAAAATGCCACACACAAAGGGGGTTTGTTAATGATCAGGACTGGTCATGACCTCATGGAAAAAGAGATTTTACTCTAGCATTTGTTTACTGGACTGGCACAACCAACAGCCACTACAATCACATACACAACCTAAGAAATATGTGGGAATGGAAAGGAAGAGGAAATCTAAGAGTCGTAATATACAGTATAAATGGTGTATTTATATAGTACTTTCATTTAGTTTATTTTATCATGATAAAATAAATCCTTGGTGCAGTGGAGGAGCAACCTCTTATGTCTCTGTTAGCAAGAATATATATAAGATGTTTCTCCACCTAGAAACCCAAGTGCTTTGTAACTCCTCAATTTATTTCACTGCAAGCAAGTAGCAAGTATTTTTTTTAAATATATTGAAAGAAAAAAGCCTGCACCTGCATATAAGAGACATAATTTACCTACCATTAATCCATGCTACACTATGACACAATATGCTACAAACATTAAATATTTGAGACATGAACTATGTAACTACGTTGGATGTATTTCTGTTTTCATTCTTACTTTTTTCCTCAACTTTGCACTGTAAATTAAAGCATATGTGACCATTCAGGCAAAATGAATCCTTATAGTTGCTACAGATATGTTTCTGAAGTGGAAATTGAACATTAAAGCTGAAAGCCTTGGTCTTTTTTTATTTTCCAGAGGCCATAGTTTTCTTTGAACAACTTGAAAACAGAATTTATATGGGTTGCTGCTCTGTTAACTGGCTGAGTCCTTTCTGCTGGGCTCCAGCAGTTTGGGAACATATCCAGATGTTATGCAGTTCACACAGTAAGGTCATCAGACTTTCATACTCCCTGTAAGAGGTTGCTGCACTTTCTGACAATGTCACATGAAGAACAATCCACGATCATTCCTTCCTGAATGTGTTTTTATTTCTAGGAAAATCCAGAAAAGCTGGGATGGTGTGTCCATCATCTGCTCTGTCATTTTTTCTGTGAACTCACATTTTGGGTGGCTCCACACTTTGTGCTGTGTGTTGGTGCCTTTACAGATCCTCAGTCCTCTGTCAGTGAAGGAAACATTCTGTTGTGACACTGCATTGTGAAACCCAGCATACTGCACTGTAAGTTAATCTGGCTACCTATCAGTGACAATCAAATAAACATGCTTTAAAAACACATTTAAGGAAAGCACACCTTTTTCCAAGAAAAAAATTGAAAAAATAAGATGTTTTCCCCCAAAGTTATGAGTATATTCTTTTGACCAAAATAACAAAAGCCTAATTTTTTTACCTAGCTATGATGCATGTTTCTCTCCAATGATTTCTCTGATAAAAGTTTTGTGGGTTTTTGTTTGTTTGGGGGCTTTTTGTTTGTTTGTTTGTTTCCTTTTTNTTTTTTTTTTAAAAGGAATGCAATCTTCTTGCATAACAGAAACATTTGGGGCAAGAAACCCAAAATATAGCTGAAAGAAGGGATGGCTGGAAGAAAGAACAACCCCTCTGACCAGTACCCCATCTTCTTTTTGATGAGAAGATGAAAGGAGAATTTAAGTGGAATTTAGAGTGGAATTTAAGGAAGGAAGCTGTGAGCAGGCACCTCAATATACAGACTCCCTGGAGGCAGACTGTGTAACTTTCTATAAAATCTCTCAGTATTTTCTGTGCCTATATTGTATCAGAGAACTGAGTTTCTTGAAAATGTGGAGAAGGNAAAAAAAAAAAAAAAAAAGAAGTGTGAGAAAAATTCCAAACTTTGAATGCTGTGAAAAGAGGTTGTAGCCAGGTGGGATTCAGTTTCTACTCCCAAGTAACAAGCAAGAGGACAAGAAGGAAACATCCACAAGTTGTGCCAGAGAAGGTTTAGATTGAATAACAGGAAAAATTCATTACAGAAAGGGTGGGCAGGCACTGGACCATGCTACCCAGGGAAGTGGTGGAGTCACCATCCCTGAAGGTATTTAAGAGACATGTGGATGTGGGGCATTTGGGTACACGGTTTAGTGGTGTGGCACTGTTGGGTTAACAGCAGGACTTGATGCTCTTAAGGATCTTTTCCAGCCTATATTATTCTAGGATTCTGTGACTCCATGGCTCAGGTTTAGGGTTAACCTTCCTGACACCTCTGACTCCAGCATTTGTCATTTTTAGGTGTTTGCCTACCAAAAGGAAAATGTGGCTAACAGGCAATCCTCTGAAGTGTCCCACACCTGGAAAGAAGTTAATGTACTGTGTGTGCTACATACAAAGGGCTTTGTAACATGTGAACGTTGGGAGCCTGAGCTTCTTGGCAGAACTATGCAGAGGCTTTTGCTTCTGGAAGTCTAGCTTGGGAGTTACTTACTGTTTTGGTGAAATCATAGAGGGAATATAACCACACACTGAAATAAGCAAAAAAAATCACTGTTGCAGGACTTTTTATAACATAATGGTACTGCTAAAGTGAATACTTTGGCCCTAAGTTCTTGTCAGCCTGACACAGTCTCTAGAAATTCCTGTAAAGCTGGGATGCATCATGATTTAGGGACATACTGCTAGCTCTGGGTCACAGGTGGATTAAAAAAAAAAATCACCTGGAACATGAAGTCCATGAAAAATTTTGTTCTTGTCTCACACTGATTAACAGGCTAGTTCTTGCTCAAAAACAAGACATATATTTGGATAATTCATTATGTAAAGAAAGAATTTAAAAATATTAATTTCAAAAATTTAGCACCACCAGTTTTAGGGCACTGAGCCACATATATTAACTGTGCCATATAAACTCATAATTTTTGATCTGAATTTCAATTAGATTGTTCTTTTAGCTTATTTGTATGCTCATGCCTTCTTGTATTAAGGAAGTGAGAGAAGAGGAAGTGCAGCACATATTCCCTGTTATAGATATGCTTTTAGGTACACATTTGGTACCTTCATTGAATAGCTCCAGTACTTCACATTAGCAGAGCACTCAAAGTTAGTATCAAAGAGCTGGGACAGACAAAATGTTAATCTGCGCTTTATTACTGATGTTCTCTCCTTTGATAAATGAAGTGGTTTCTTAGATTCAAACTCTCTTACTGCCTTGCATGATGTGTTCTCAGAGTTTTGTGCACATAATGAATGCAATGTAAGATGAGTTCCATGCTGGGCTCAGTTTCTCACATTAATAAGGCTTAATCAATTCCACACTTTCCCTCACACCACCCAGAAGAGAAAGACACAGAAGAAACCCTCCCATTATTTCTCTATCCCGTGGTATCTGGAAATGTAGAGAAAGTGCTTATTTCCTTCTGCTTCTGTCTCTCAAAAAGCTGAGTCTGCTGTCCATAAAGTGGCACAGGGTTGGCCCCCTACACTATCAGACAGGTCAGTTTGGATCATCTTCAGTCCAACAGTTTTCTACTGGAGCAAGTGCTGGTCAGCCTGTGGTAGCTCTGAAATGACCCTGGGCATGCACAGTGTGTCAGGAACCACACAGCACAGAACCACCGAACAGTTTGGGTTGGAAGGGACCTTCAAAGGTCATCTGGTCCAACACTTATTAGCATGCAGGGCAACAAATCCTCTACTTGCACCCCTGAATCCTGCAGTCCTCTCAACGAGGAGGTTGAGATGAGCAGGGTGATTCACACCTTTTCAACAGCACTCTCTCTGCCACTTTCTCTGCTGAAGGTTTGTTCACGTTTTCACTGTTCTTATCACACCCATGAAGTGAGGTGACAGCCTGCTCACCAGACCCCTGGGCGAGTGTACTCTGCTAGATTCTGGATGCAGATGCTGCCTTAGTTCTTCTTTTAAACATTTCCCTTAATTTTTACAGTATGTATTGTAATTAAACCAACACTGCCATGATACTTCTTTCCTTTTCTGAATTTAAACTGCCATTTGTCACACTATCTAAATGAAGACACTGGAACTTTTTTTTAATCCAAAGCAGCTTCACCTATGGGAAATTAGCACTTAAAGCCTTTTTACAGAGTGTGTTTAAAGCCTTTTTAGAGAGTGTGTATACACTTAACACTTGAAAAAGGAGTATACCATGTTAACTTATTATTATTCCATAGAGTACTCTGTTATCTTGACATCTGAAATGCATCCAATTAATTGAATGAACGAAGTCTCACTCTAGGCACCTCTGCTATGGTTTTACAGCAGAAATGGGCTAATAAGATAATTATCTTTCATAATTACATTTATACCTATAACAATTATTAATGTGTCCCTGCTGGTCACCTCATGCTCTGGCTATCATTGGGTGTGGTGTTGGACAGGGCATGCACTAAAGAGAAAACTGGGAGAGAAAAGGCTCTGTGTCAGGCAAGAGAGCACGGGCAATCCCAGAGGGTGTGCACAGAGGGACAGAGCCAGCACAAGGGACAAAGACCAGGATCACGGGGGCAGGAGTGGGAAGGAAGGAATGAACCAAGGCAGGTGAGCCCCAGTGATCATGAGGCAGTAAGCTCCACCTCAGACTGCTGTACAAAAAAAACCTCAACGACCTCCAGTGGCTCCAGAACTGGCTGAATTCACAGGTGAGGTCTGAAATAAAAAATGTACTTTCACCTGTTGTTAATTTCCCGAGACATCAGGTTCTTCTATCTTCTTGATACAAAGCAGAATGAATATTGCTTTCATCCAAAGAAATTATGCTCATTTACGAATAATTGAAATCTAGTGAATGTTGTTTTCAGGTTTGTAATTGGGGATGTTGTATTCTTCAAATAACTGTCATATCTGTCACTCAAGGAAATTAAATACTTTGAAATACCTTAGTGAAATACAGCAACTTATCACTTAGAGCACTGAAAAAGAAATTTAAAAAATAATGTTTAAATATCCATGAGCAGATAGTAAGAGTTTAGTATTTTGTGTGATGATGCTATCTTCCTGACTTTTCCACTAAAATCCATTTACTTAGGCCTCTTCAGACTTGTGGTTTGGTAGACTTCTGGTCCAATGAACTACAGATTTCCACATCTGTAGTACCATACACGACCTAAACCATTGGAAAGATTGCTGAAAATAATTTAGGGAATGTCTAATGATGAAAATCAAAACACATCAAAGTAATTGGTTTTTATGTCACTGAAATATCTAAAATCATAGAATTTACAATACTTAACAAGCATGTAATAAAACATACATAATTGTCATAAAATAAATCCTGACTATAAATCAAATTTTAAAACCAGTGAAATAAAAATTCTCTCCTTATCTACTGTTCTTCATAAAACAGCAATTGAAAAAAAAGAAAAAAAAGGCAAGGTCTTCCTTCAGAAATGCTTAGTATTGGGAGAATATTGGCAAAATATGACTCTTCTCCCACAGGTAAAGAGAAATATGAATCTTAGGGCCCCCATTCTGTAAGGTATGGCTGTGGTCATCTGAAGTTCAGCGTGACAGATGGTGTCACTTCCCTTGCTTGGGCCCTTCATTGGGATCAAGAAGGGATTGTAGGAAGCCCCTGCAATGGAGATGGATGGGAAGCCTTCCTCCCAGGCTGGAATAACACTGTTATCCCATTTCACCTCTCCTCCTCCTGATAAACCTCTACCCAGAGCAGTTTTTAGGCCAGGGCTGCCACCTGTACACCAAGAATTGTATTTCCCCCCATCCTGGCAGCTCTGGAGACAGTCCAGCCTCAGGCTCAAGCACAGGGTCTTACCTCTCTGGGTCTGCAGCAGCAAGAAGAGGTATCTGGGGAGGATGCAGAGGGCTGCCCTGGAGGGTGTGTCCTGGAGAAGAGTGGCTGCTGGGGTGGGACAAGGACACTGCCCCAGCTGCTGTTCCACTTTGATTTATCTGCGTGCTGGAGACCACAGCTGTTGGAAGTAAAAGACAGAAATAATGCTCATGGGGCAGAAAACAGCACTGACAACTGACCCAACAACAACAATATTGATAAAGGACCAAACACCAACATGCATCCCCTCCTGTCAAGCTACAGTGCCAACTCTTAGCAACTAAGAAAACCAAGGATTTTCTGAAGTGTTGCTTTCCACACAGAGGGAAGAAGAAAACACACGTGAAAATAAAAGTAAGCATTTTCTGCTGCTTCCAAATGACATTTCCATAAAACCAGGCATGAATGATCACAGCCATGCTCAATGTCTTGGAATTTTTTGTGTGAATAAGGCTGCAAATCTTCTATACTTTTCTATTGTAGAAGAGGTGTCAAATACTTCCTAAGATATGTATTTTTAGAATTAGTGAACAGAAAGAACAGTTAAAAAAAACGTGAAATGCTTTCTCCATTTTCCCCTGAGCTGTAAAAATCACAGATTTCTTGAAGAACAATATTGCTATTATTGGCCCAGATTCCTCAGCAATACATACAAAAACTTTAATCCATCTTTAACAGCTTAATAATTTTCTGTGAGTTTTCTCTTGTATTCTTTTCAATAAAGAAAGTTTTCTGCCTGTTTCCTTCCTGACTAAACAAAAAGCAATTAAGGACTTTGTTCGAATGTCCTAATTAGTTGATCCCAAATCCTGTAACTTTACTTTCGTGTAACCCCTTTTTTTTAAAAAAAAAAGTTTAAATTAGACTAATTTAAATCTTTGTATCTCTGAAAATCCAGTTACCCAACTATTTCTACTGACATGTGTGTCAGGTAGCTTATCCTGATGTTGACTGGCAGACAAATACATGCTCTTAAATATTTTATGAACCCACAGAATGAATTAGATAGTCTATCTAAGGGATAAAAATTACCTCTCCTGTTTGTCTGATGTATTTTCCAATCTTTTTTTTTAAAAAAAGTATTGCTCAGGTCTATTTTACAGAGTAAAATTCTGCCTATAAAATTTACATTATGTTAGTGAATATGTTGGAGCTGATGATTTGAGTTTCTTGATAAAATCCTAGAGTTTAAGCCAGTTCCCCAGGGGGCACTGTCAGCAGTAAAACATCTTTCTAGGCTGAAATACCTCCATGGATGCTGCAATCCTTGCAGAAGAAATATTGCATTAGAGGTAACCCTCACCGCAGATCAGTCTTCAAGAAAATTATTTCACAGGTCACCATTTTCTCATTCACAGGTGTGAATTTTGCTACAGAAGATCAAAAGGGTGAAAATTGACCTCATCTCTCAACTCCTGAGCCTGTTTTTGGAAAGACTCCGTCAATCCTTACAAGCCCACCTTTGTGACACACTGGATATTCACCAAGCTGAGACAGAGTTAAGGAAAGGCTCATGAGTCTAATTATGCCATAGCCTCATTAATGAGCAGCCCTGGACAACTTCCAGCTGGAGGAAATGACACACAGTGCAAGATGACAGACAGGAAACCACTTTGTGAATAAAAACATCCAATACAGGCGCTGCAGAGCCAATGTCAAAGATATGGGGAAGTTGACACTGGTGGTCAAAGCTGGAGGAGTGGAGGTTGACCTTGGCTAATTTTCTTTCTGCTCTTTGCTAATCTGTGTGTGGACCAGAGCCTCCTAATCTAAACCCAAATGACAACAGACATCTGACAGCAGAAGACACTCCAAACCTTAAAGAGGAACAGAGGAGGCAGATCCCACAGGAAGATGAGACACAACTTAAGACAGCAGAGTAACTCACAAAGAAAGGGCTGAGGACATTTCCTTACTGAGACAGGGGAATGTTTTTTTTCCCACTTTGCTCATGCACCCCAAAAATTACTTTTTCCATGCCTGTCTCTCAGGGTAGCATCAAGACAAGTGCAGAAGGAAAAAGCAAAGGAATGAACTTCTGAAATTCTTATTTTATCTTACATGCAGCACAGAAAAAAATACTGAAAAATAACAAAGCACACATTCTGGCAGCAAAAACAGAGAGAATATTTAACAAATTGGGACACTGCAAAGGAAAGCCCTGATTGTCTAAATAAAAAGAGAGTACTTAAATTATTCCTTGGCAAAATAGGGTAATTTGCATTTTACCATGACAAAAACTAATAAAACTGTGTGAAAATACAGCATGGCTTAGTTTACCAGTACTGTGATCTTTGCATATAAAATCAACCTCTTCAGGATCAGGAGTAAAAAAGGCTGTGTTATGACCAGGTCTTCAGCACAAGCTAGCAAGAGCTGCTCTTCCTGACGTAGCTGTTCCCTACCACAGCCATTATTAGCATTCCATGCAAGGATTTTTTAAGCCATGCTTGCACATTTTTCTAGCTGGTTCAGACTGTGGTAGCTCAGACAGGCTCTCACAGCACTGCCCAAGACATGGTGGTTCTGTCTCTGGGAAAAGGTTAACTGCAGCCAAGCACAGGCAGCCACTGCCAGCTTTCTGGCTGGGTTTCCCAGCAGTACTTTATTTTTCTGTTTCTGATGAAGACAAAGTACACAGTGTAAGGCAAGAGCTAACTATGACAGGGACTAGAGGACCAGGTAGGATATTTAAGGATAAAACACACATGTATTAGCTGCAAAAATGTCTTCCTTTACTCAGGGTATGTGAAATGCTCACAGCATGCCAGAAGAGTGTATCTGGGCTCCCACTAAGCTTTGGAATAAAGCAATGTGGGAGACCAGGGAACACCTGCAACACAACTTTTGTCAGTACAACTTCTTTCAAAATACTGTGTTAATCAAAGCACCTCTGAGGGCACTCAATGAAGTGAAATCACAACATCAGCAGCTTCTGCCTGGCAAAAGTGCAACTATTAAAACTTCCCGGCGTAGACATGGCACTGGTCCAACCTGCTACCTGAATCTTGAAATTATCCCCTGAAGGGAAACACTGTCAGGCATCAGCAGTGTACAGACATATGGCAGTCAAAAAATACTGCCAGTGACAGGTTACTTCACTAGTGAAGGCTGATAGAAAACTTTGGACACTATTTTAGAAGCTGCTAGGAAACTTGGCTACATTTTCTCGAGGTCAAGCTTTCCCTGTGAGTTGGCTGTTATATGTGAGTTACTTGCTCAAAGTGTTGCCAGTAAAGCCCAAGTGCTGAGTCCTGCATTTTGACCACAAAACCAATTTTGTCCCCTGTAATGACTGTATAGTCCTACCTGGAAATAGGTCACATTAAGCAGGAGTTCTAGATCTGTATGCAATACTTAAATTCAGCCTAAAAGGTGAAAACAGAGATCCTCTTCATTATTGCTAGTCCACATTACTGCTCCATTTGCATCCATTCCCTATGCATCAAATACAATTCTTTTTTTGACAGCAAGGGCCATTCATGTATCAGTTTTTCCTTCTAATTCTTGGGGGTTTTTTTCTTACAGGAATGAGCTGTAACTAGTTTCCAAGGCTGTCACCCTTAACAAATCACTTTTTAAAGAAAAAAATGGACCACTTTTTAAAAAAAACAAAAACTAGACTTCTTTCTTTCAGACATCTCTTAGGGACACACTAGGACAATTGCTTTAATAAATTTTTTTCATTAATTAATAATTTCATTCATCTGTTCCTGCCTGTTGTACCTACCAACTATCCTACTATTACCTTAAATACAAACTTCTAGGGGATTGGATTGTTTCTTATCATGTGCACATAGCACCCCGCTCAGTAGTATTTCAGTGGGGGGAAAAGAAACAAAGAAAAATGTTACTCAAGCAAAGCACAGCAAGTCATAAGCATAGAAGCAGTTAGATCAAAGTTTCACAATACAGTGTAAGATATTGTTTAAAAAATACTCACAATTCAAAGAAAGTCTGTAACTTTACCCATACAATTTTTAAATTCCAACTTGCAAAGAAAATCATGTGCTTGACGAGCTTTAGAAAGATCCTTTGGTTGGTTTGGAGCAGAGCTGAGTGTGAAATTCACTAACTACTTATAAATGAATTAGACATTTTTTATGCTTAAATATGGTCAACTGTTATCCAAACTGAACAGTAAAAAGATGTGTTTCTTTCTGCTGCATTATTTATGATTCTTCCAGTTCTAGTGATTCTAGATTGCTCTATACAAAGTAAGTTCACACTATTTCACAGTAGAAAGAAACATCATCCCCATGTTGTTATTATGAGTGCATTGCTCTCACCTTCATTCTGTGAACTGACTAAACCCAAATGCCTAACTATTGTTCATAATTAAAACCTAGATACTATCACAATGCTTAGCCCTTAGTCTGCTTGCTTTAGACCCATAAATGTAATTTTGTGTTAGTTTTAAGCAAAGAATCTGTCATGCTACCTCACTGTATTAATAAGATTACACTCAGTTTGGATTTCTTCTATGAAGTCATAGAGACTACAAGATAAGAAAAAAACATTTTTGGAGACATAACTCCAAGAAACAGATGTGCAATTAAAAAGATTATTGTTGTCTTTAATTTAATTGCTTATAGATACTGTATTTTAACAGTAGTGAGTTTACAGGCACTGTATTTTAACCAGTACCCCTGGTCACTACAGGGGTAAGTGAAAATGGACTTGCATATAAACACACACTTCTGACTTTTCTTACATATTTCTAATAGCTTGCTTTCAAACATTTATTCTGCAGACTTCTACAATAAAAAAAACCCCTACCTTTGCTTTAAATGTGCATCAATAATAAGTGAAGTCACCTTCAAGTAAGAAAAGTTTGATTTAACACCACTGGAAGAATGAAAATCTATTCCTCCTTCTACTTTAAAAGTAGCACAGAGACATTTCAACTAATACACTGTCTCAAAGAGTACACAGTAAAAATTATGCATTTAATTTTTCAGAAGTTGCAAAGCTGTTAACTGTATTTACCAAAAAANAAAAAAAAAGAAAAATTCTTTTCAGTGAAGTTGGAAGGGTAGCTTCTCTGAGATAAGACACTTATGTTTTTGTGTATTTTACCTTTCTCTCTATGGGACAAGAATAATTTTCATGTTGCCATTTCTCTGAAATAATTCCCTGCCTGTTGGAGTTATCTCATTTGTTCACACAGTATATTATTCTGCAGCAGTAGTAGTTAATGATGAGTAGTTAATGAAACAATTTATTTCAAATGGAGTAGGCAGTTCTTAAAATGAGTGACATGCATTGATTTATAACTGACATAGCACCTTCAGTAAACTGATATGAAACAACACAAGTTAATAGAACTAGGAGAAACTTGCCACATTATAGATAGCTGGGAATACACAGAAGAGAAAGCAGATTTTCACTTACACAGAAATCAATGCTGTAATAGTACACTGAATAATTACCATAAAAATTAACTTACCATAAAAATTGCCATACAATAGGAAGCAGTGCCAGGAAAGAAACTACCAAAATAAATTATTATATCAAAGAAGGTTCATAGTTAGTAGTGCTGCAAACATCAAATACTGAAAGACAGTGCATGAATGGGACTAAAGAAAGTAATGTCTCGGTCTCAGGAGCTGTCTGTGAGACATGAGGGCAGACAATTGCCAGCTGAGGGGTGGCTGGAGGCAAGATTGTTGTTTACCCAGCTTGTCCAAGCCACTGTCAGCCTGTGTTTGGACTGACCCAGCAGGCAGAGCTGGACATTTATGCACAGTCTGGAAGGTAGGGAGGAGTGCTCAACAGATTGCCATGGCAATCTCCCGTGAGAATATCCTCAATTTCTGAATTCTGACACACTGTCCCATCCCAGCTTCCATTCTGTCTAGGAACTTGAAAAGTAAAAGAAAAGACGAGTCTTTATTATCTCTCAGTTTTGCGTGTTAGACTTGGCGAAACTATCAAATAATTTTTATAAAAAACCTCATCATTCCTCACTACCCAACTCCCTCTCAATGTACAATGTAAAATAAACAGCTATAAGAAATTGCATGTTCCCAGAGTTTCTCTGGCCAAAATCTCATTTGTAAAATCTGAAATTTCCCTTTTCTTTCATGAAGCATATATCACACTCAGTCTGTATTCAGACTTAGGCATTTAAAAGTTAAAAGCACACAAGTAATACCAACTACTTAATAAACTACAATACAATCAATCACAGCTTTAAATGTCATGACTTTTGTCATACAAACCTACACCATCACCAACTACTGTGTGACTCACAGCAGCCTTGAAAAAAACATGAAATAGAATTGATAGGTTTACAAGCCTCTCAGTAAAATAAAACCACTTACTGAAGTGACCACTTCACATAATGTCATTTTCATCACTGCAGATAACATCAATGAGCCCAATTCATTCACTTTCTGGTTCTCACTTAAATTGAAGTGATAAAAGACGTAATACATTCTGCCTGAAAGTTAAAAACAGATGCCCTCACAACTACTAAAATACTGCATTAAAAAATGTTAACATCCTGTCCACTGCCCTCTTGAGCTTTATTATCACTCACAGCTTACCAATTGTTTCAAATTTATTTGAAATGTTAACAAAAATTGTACATGTAGGCAGGTATGAGAAAGGTATTTTAGTAATGAAATCTCAGGATTTAACTGAAACAATACAATAGGATTACTATATTCATAGTCTAAATGTTTTTATTGTATATTTATAGTCAAAATATGTGAACTCATAATGCAGCATTTCAGTTCCTTAATGCAGATCAAATGACAAACTGATATGTAATCCATGAATAAGGCAGAGGAAAAATACTATGATTTTAAATGAGGTTTAATGTCTTCAAGATCTCTACAAGGAATGGTAGAAGTAAATTGGTAGCAGAATCAAATGCCTTATAGAGCGAAAATATCCATCTATATTGCATTAGGTCTTTTCATGGGTATATTATGTTCTGCTTCCCTCCAAAAAACACAAAAACATGTTCAAAATCTATCTTTTTTTATATTATTTTTCATATTCTATCCTTCTTGTGAGACAGATATGGATTTCAGAGTACATTCCACTCTACCAAGTGATCCTTAATATTAAGTGAGGAATTATACAGCAGCTTTTTATGTGTCTTGTTCTATACCTGGGTAAATATCACAAGCAGGCCCTGGAGAGCATCCCATGGTGTTATCTACAGCATCATGTGGGGAGAGGGCTGGCTGGAGGGACTGGATTGCAAGGCAGTCATTCAGGATGTCCTGGCCAATCTCTGAGCTGGATCGCAGCTGAAAAGCAAGAGATAGAAAAGGAGAAATTATAACAAAAGATGGGCATGAACAAAAGCATGGAAATAACCACAAAAATCTTTAGGACAGTGAAAAATTACAGTGAAGAAATGCTGAGGTTAGAGGAAGAAACGGAGCACAATCAGAAATCTTCTCTTTTAAATCCTCATTAATACCATCCTTGCATTCTAGCAGGCACTTTTTGAATCTAAGGAAGAAAACACTTCCAGATGCTTAACAAGGCTGTACTTAGGACAAGGACTACTTGCACAGGTAGGATCTTGGACAGAAGTGCTTCAGTGTGCTCTTTTGTCACACACTGCAAAAGAGAGGAGTGGCCTGGTTAATGGCATTGGACGTTTATCAAATGCCTGACTGATATTAACAATATCAGAGTAGAGGGGTACAATAAAGAATACAAATATTTTCGTGCTGGTTCAGTGCCCTGAACTGCCTCACTGCACGAACAGAAGAGCAAAGGTGCTCATAACACTGGAAATGAGAGACTGGGAGCAAGCAGCCAGGAATAGTAATACACAGGCAAGTTAGGTTGGAAATGGGACCACTTCATATGGATTAAAATTGTCCTGAGACCCCATTCTTAAACAGACTAGGACTGCATCTTTTTCACATTACAGCAGAACTGTGAGTGCTCTGTCACTGCCAGTAATCCTGGCTGCATGCATGGCCACTTGCTTGGCACCTGATCCATCAGCAGCAAGTCTGTTAATCTGGCTGATCACCAGAAAATTCACTCTAAACACAATTAATAAACAAATTCATAACAAGAGTTTTCCTTCGGATGAAACTGGATGGGGAATCTCAATGTGAGGCTGCAACAAAATACAGTAAAAAACCTACAATTTAAAAAAATCCCAACAGCAAAATAAGGAAAAGGGAGAAGGTCTGCTGCAGCACCCTAACAAAGATGGTTTAGCGGTAATGCTAGACTGCACCCTGAGGTTTGGGGCAGGTTATGGATGCTGCTGCAGGCTGCTGGGACTGATGTCTGCCCTGATCTGCTGCCTGATGTTAATGTTATATATAACAAAAATTTGCCTGTTCCTTAAAGTCATTTCAGCTGGTATATTCATTTAAAAGCCTGGAAAATGAAGGTCTGTGCTTACAAGCATGTGGGCTATTGCAGTGGCTGGAGATGCCCATAAATATCCTGTCCTGTCATCCAGGTTTGTGCAGCATGATGGAAAGAACCCTGACCTGGTGCACTTGAACGTGCTGCACTTTCCCAAGAAGCAAATCTCACAGAGGCCAGAGTCTTCTCCTCTCTTGTTTGGTGCCATGGCGGGTAAGCAGCTAACAGTTAACCAGAACATAGCCTAGCACCTCTAAAAAGTTCTCAAGGGGAGGAAGAGGAACAACAAGACAAATTTCTGCACATACTATACTCAGAAATGAATCACAAAATTATTTTAATTTGAAGGAACCAAGTTCCAACACCCCTGCCACAGGCAGAGACACCTTCCTCTAGATCAGCCTGTTCAGAGCCCCATCCAACCTTGCCTTGAACACCCCAGGCATGGAGAAAATGAAGAAAGAAGAGTAAGAGGAAATGATTCTGAACGCAACCATAAAAAGACGCATTGCCGCAAGATGACCCTTGTGCCACAAAATGCTGATAAATACTCAAATTACTTCTGACAATATGCACTGCTGTAAAACCATGGCAACTGAGTGGAGAGTTGGTCTCACACATCATAAGCACCTGATCCTGTAGCTGTTACATAGCCTGTACACAGATACTACACAGCCTGTGATACCCATGCACACACTGCATGCTGGAGATTCCTTCTCCCAAAAACTTAGCCAGGCATTATTAAGCCCAAAGTTACACTACCTTTGTGAGGCACATTTGTTTTTCTAGAATTGTAGGAAAGGGGAGAATGGATGTGGCAGAGGGAGAAGGGAAGAAATACCCTGACAAATTATTTTGTTTATTATCCATATATAAAACCTGTTTTAAGTACAAATGTTTCTTCCACTTTGGCACATGTCATCGTCTGCTGTTATCCAGTAATTGTGCCAGGTTTGCTGCTATCACTAGTAGCATGGCTTTTTCATGAAACTCAGTGCCTGTGCAATTGAATGTCAAATATGTCCTCATTCAAATCCTTAGTTACATTATTAATAAGCCTTATGTGAATTTAAATTTCTTTGGAATAAAAAGTGAATATAATGTGAAAAATCTGACTTCTGTATAAGAATCAGGATTCTATCATACAGAATACACAATCACAGAAGTTGCCTGTGTAAAGCTGTCTGATTATTTTTTTTTAAGAAAGTGATCAATTTTCTATATCAGATGGCACTCATGGATAAAAGAGTGAGAAAAAAAAGAAAAGTTAAGTATTTACATGTTAGTTACAAGAACTAAGTAATTCTTGTAAAATAAAATAGGCAACCACCTATTTTACAGATTTTTCTAATTTGCACTGTTCAGTAATCTTGCATTCAGAAATCCTTTGATATTTAGAGCAAATCTATCCTGACAATCTGAGCTGGCATAAATTTTCTGGCTTTTCAAAACTTATAAAAATGAAGAAAACCTAGGATCATCAACAGAAAACGAAAAATAGAGAAAGAAACACGGTGAGACAGCTGTGATCAGATTTCTGAGGATAGTTCTTATTTCATGCATTGGCTATTGTTGATTACTATTTACAGCCACAGGGGCTAAAAATACAATCACAAGGGCTATAAACTCATACACGCATACATACATGTATATGTATCACAATATCTAGTATATGTATATAATGTGTAATTTTAGAATGGCAAGGTATGTATTTAAGGTACATAGGATGAAATATCCTGAGCAAGAGGTGAGTATTCCACTGACTTGTGCAACAACCGATGCAAAATGCTAATTCAAATTGCCACTAGAAATGCTACCACAGATCTTCTAAATAAACTGTCCCCAGATAACAGATGCTGGGAATAACTTTCTTCAGTTTAAAAAGCTATAAAGGAGAAATAAAAATGGACCAGCTGTAACTGCTGCCATCCATTGCTTGCTCACTTTTAACAACAATGCTTTTTTTTTTCCCCAGTCTGGACTGTAGACTTACCATCCAAGTGCAAAAGGAAGTTGACACTCTCCTGGACTTCTATATGAATCGTATCCCAGCACAGATCTCCCAGCACTGTGACTGAAATACATCACTTCCCCATGATCTTGCTTCTCTCATGATCACTCAGTTGAGCAACAGTAAAATCATGCTGAGACTGAAAACTTGGCAATCTATTTTTAAGAACTGTATGTCACTCACTGAGTAGTGAAATCAATAACTGATACATCTGCCATGCTGAACACAACCATTTCCTGTGTGCTGTAATGTAACATAAATTTATGGCTGAACAAAGTGCAACTTAACAACCAATTGCTCTGCTCACTTAAAACTCCCCTGTGCTTGATACTTGTTCCAAAATATAGTTTTTTAAATTTAATAGCTCTATTGTATGGTAGACTTGTGAGATTGTGTATTTGGAAATACAGAAGCACTTCCATCATCACCATGTGGCAGTTTTTTCGATATACAAAACAAATAATTTTTCAGTCATGGTTTACAACTGTTTTACTTCTGTGACCATCAGCTAATTTTCAGAACAATGGATAGAAATTCTACTCCTGTACATTTTGCATATGAGTAAGTAATTACCCAAATTAAATTAAACATGCAGACATAATGAGAAGGGAGTAAGATTCTTCCTCAGTTTTCAATTCCATTATATTTGGAGTTCAAAAGCAGAGGCCTGCTGATTTGATTAATAATGTAATCCCAGAGAAAATGTCTCCTTACAAGGAAAGATAACTTTTTCATTTTTCTCCCACCAATGTTTTAGTTGACATCTACATGTTTTTGTACCGCCTGCCTAGTTTCTTCAGCATTGCTCCTGTTCAAGAGAAGTCAGACATCATCAAGTAAAACATATGATACGTGTGTTTATGAATACACTTTGTAAGAAAAGAAGTAGTATAGCTTGAGAAATCCTAAACCACACAAAATAGTTCAACAACTTCAAAACCTGTCTGTATGTATTCAGTTCAACTAAATTAATTCTCCAGCAAAGTCTGGACTCCTTCAGCCATTCAAACATGCCGGTTGTCCCATCAACCCATAACATTTTAAATCTCACTTACATAAACATGTGTTTAATAGACATGCATGTTGTGCACCTAATAAAGTATTTACCTATGTGAGACATTAGTTATAGTCTATTTATTTTTATGCAGGTTAAATTTGTCTGCCACGTCTAAAACCAGCAAAAAAATCCCCCCAAAATACTGCTATGTTTCATTGACAGGATTTTTTTTACACTAACTGTAATAGTTCTATAGATATGTTTTTGTTTTGTGTACAAAAATTTCTGCCATTCACTTAGTCTGTGTATTAAGTTTACTAATGTCAAGTACAGAGTAAATCAGTAGTTTTTACTCATTTTCATTGTCTGTAATTTAAGCTGACATTGTGAGAGCAATGCATGACCTGTCTATGCAGAGACACATTCTACTAGCTTTTCTGAAGGAGTTCCTGGAATTTAAATTTATCTGTACAGTTAGAGTAAATTAATTTTACTCCTGTTAGAGTCATGACATTGAGAGTACACAGATGTCACCACCAGAAAACTGTAAGTTCACTATGAAGTAATGCTGTAAGTCAGCATTTACTCATATTATGGGTTTTCTTCCTAGACACAGATCATCCTTTTACTCACAAAGAACAGCTTCAAGGTCCAGCACTTTCTTGCACAGTACTAAACCCTTCTGAAAACAGACAATGACACAGAATCAATAAAAATTGTCCTAATTTTTCCCTCTGGGGGCTACAGACATCTTGAGGCAAAAAAGGAATGCAGGATGTAAACAGGAATGGGTATTCTATTATCATCTGCTGAAACCAGGTGGGGAGGTGTTAATGGGCCAGATGTTAAAACCAGGTGGGGCAGTGTTCTTATCTCTTCCCTGACCCACCCTCCCTCCAGGGGATATCTGCTGTTAATGGGCCATCGAGGCTCACTGCACGGCTGATACAATTACATCATCCCATTGGGAGATGCTCCACCCAGGGGGAGGAGCCCAGCATTTCTACCTGGATAAAACCTTCAGATTCAGAACAACAGCACAGCCTGTTTGCACTGGATTCCCAGAGGAAGACCAGATCCATCTCAGCACCACTGGACCCTTCTACAGTATCATCTCTGCTCCAATAGAACCACATCTGTCACTCCAGGAGGACTTGATTGGAGTGCTCCTAACAGTCTGACCAATAGTGTGTCAGGTCGTGTTCTGACTCTATCAAGGTTCCTAGTATTTTGTTGTTGTTTGCTTGTTTATGTACAACTGCATTTCTATTTTTATTATTCCTAGAAAAGAACTGTTATTCCTATTCCCATATCTTTGCCTGAAATCCCCTTAATTGCAAAATTATAATAGTTTGGAGGGAGGGGGGGGTTTACATTCTCCATTCCAAGGGAAGCTCTGGCTTTTGCCTGGCAGACACTGGTCTTTCTAAACCAAGACAAGACAGAAGGGATTTCTGTGTACCTGTTGTTTTCAGTGAGTCATCTGTGCAGAATTTCTAGAGAAAAACATTCTGCTAATTATCTACCACACCTTCCAGATATGCCTCTGTGCATGTGTATCTGGATACACATGCTACTTTCTCCTGCTTTTCGATTCTATTTCAATTAAACACTTGGCCAGAAACACAATAAAAATCAAGTTAAGGTAGCTTACCTGTACAGTAGTGATGTTAAGTTCTATGCAAGAAGTAGCTACTTTTGCTACTCCCAAAGTTTTACTGTATTGAACATTTGAGTTCAATATAAGAATGGTTTCCATCTTCGTGTTCTAGCATAGATCAGGAAAACATATCAAAAAGGTTTTTCAGTATCTTGCATGAAAAATCTAGAGGACCTGGAACCTACACAATTAGCTAATTTTGGCAAATTTCAAGTCAAGAAGAAATTCTGATTTTAAAGCAATACTAAAAGAAGAAAACACTGTTGCATTAAGATAGATAACACTAAAATTAATCTGCTTTTATTATATATGGAAAATAGAGTTTTCTTTTAATTGGTATTACTCTAATTTGAGGAATATTTTGGATTATATCATCACTAAAATGATACAGGCCACCAAAAAGACCACTTTAAGAGGAAAAATTGCAGCTGGGACAGATCTGAAAGGAAACTTTGAATTTTAAAAAACCTCAAACTCTGAGAATCTAACTTTAAAGAAGGGAAGTACAGTTTTAGTGAGTGCAGTGGCCTTTTTCTGAAATAAACAAAAGAGCACAGTTCTGTTGAAAATTATTACTATGCTTTACACAGTTGGAAGGCACTCATACAGATGTCTGAACACACACACACATACACACACACATATATATGACTTTTCTTCTTGTCTTTTGATACAACACCAGGTTGTATCAAATCTGAAATGTTACATAAATTGTACCTATGACACTTTCTACTTCATCCTCTTATTCAGGCAGTTCCAAGAGGCTTGTAGCTGATTTTTGTGTGAACATCAGTCTAATAGCTGACCTGTTGTTCAATTCAAAAAGCAGGAAAAAACCTACTGTTGCGTGCCAGACTGATTTGGGGATACAGCTATTATATGATATTGCTAAGCATCAGTTTTTCCAAGTAAATGCAGCCTGACAAAGAAAAATACTTTTAACTGCAGAATTACTTGTTTTTCCTTTCTGAAAATACATCTGTTTGGCAAGTTTTCACTTCATGAGAGTAAAAATGCATAAAATAAACATATACTTATACACCAGGTGCTTCATTTTGCACAAACATATCTTTTCCCTATCACAGATTACCAAAAATTGCCATGGAAATCTGTAGATAATATCAACAATTGTTAGTATACAGAAAGAGGTTTTCAGATTTCATTTTTGAATTATTTTTTTTTCTTTAACTGCAGCATCCTTTATATAACACTAGCCTTCACTTTAAATATTTGATTTTGTATTTAACTGCACTGGAACCTAAATGCATGTACCAGGTCATACATGAAAATACTCTCTTCAAAATAATAACTTGGATAGAGTCTAGGACTAGAACTAAAAAACCCTACCCCTGTCAGGAGGTCAAAATTATTAGCCTTCAGGCATACAACTTTCTACTTTTGCAAAGATTCCTCAGGACACACCTGGACATTTTCATTCACTGTCTGCGAGTTGTCTGTTTAGTGTGCTACATGGCACGATACCAACATCAGCCACATAGGAACTTTCTAACAGAGTTTTGACTGCTAGAGAGTCTATAGAATGACTATTAGGCATTATTTAGTGCAGTGCCAGGGTCACTCAGGGGATCCTTCCTCCAGCTGAGTGTCCTGAGCATCATGTAAATAGAATATTTACCATATACACCAATCATACATTCTTTAGCTATCCCCACTTATTAGATGTTTAGGTATTGCTTTATTTTACATAGTCACATCCCTTATCAGAAGTCCTTATAGGTTCTTTGGGGGGTTCTTTGGTGGTTCTCAATGCCCCACGTTTTTTTTATGTCGCTCGACGCCCGCTTTTGTGTAAGTGCAATATCATTGCTTTACACAACTTCTGCTTCGTCAGCAGAGCTGAGCTGGTATCCTGCTTGCATTTTGTGTGGCTTCTGTTTGCCTGAATTGCATCCTTCACCTACTTCTCCAAGGCTGTGCTGTTCTATTCTCCTAATCAGAGCAAAATGCTGTTCAGTTCTACTGTCCTTATCAGGTGAGTAGATGTGAAGCGCTGGCTAGGCTGGCACTGCTAACTTTCCAAGTTTCTACTGCCTCTGATTTACTGTGGGACATTTCTGTGTCAGGTGAGGTTTTTTGTTGTTGTTAAGGCCATAATTCAGCTTACAGAGCAGTCTCACAAACAGCTGTGCCAGAGAAAGAGCAGAGCACTGCATCACAAGCAGGAAACAAACGGGCAGATGAAGGCCCTCCTCAAATGGGCACTGCAAGTGAGGCCAATGTATCACTGCTTCAGGAGCTGAGGACTCCAAAATCAGTACCTGCCAATGCAGCTTCCCACACCCACATCCAACAGTGTGAAATCACAGAGGAGGTCTCAGCCTGGAACAGGAACACTCGTTGAGGACAGTACCAAAGCCCTGAAGGGCATTTGTCAGGGTGCTGAAATGCAACCTCCTATGGATCCTACGCAGTTTAAATCTTGCTTGCTCAGACCCTGGTGCTGCTTAAGGAGCATAATGAACAGGACAGTGCATTTAAAGCCAGACTGAAGTGTGACAGGCTAATGAGAATCACAGAATTACAGAATCATAGAATCGCGTCGCAATTTATCTTCTTTTTGCCAGAGTCAGGATTAAATGTGTGAGATGGTATTTCTTGTTAGGACTCAGGCGTTTATTAATTCTTACGTGAGTAAGTTCTACAGCACTTCTAGCTAACAAACTGAAAATGGAGCTGTATCTCTCTCCCTGCAAGTCCTTTTAAGGATAAAGTGTCCTATTAAGAAATGACACCTAAATTATTTTTACTTTTAACCCAATTTCCAGACACCCGTGGGTCACAATGTGGATTTTTCTATCCAATTACAAAATACCACCCAGACCCATGAAGAAGGTGGTGAAAAAGAAGGATTAGCCCCTGCCCTAAAACATCCATCTTGCTTTATATATATATATATTACTATATTCTAAACCCTTAAACTCTTAAGTTTTCCACCCTGTGACATCACACACTTCTATTCAAACCATGCACCCATAATCCCAGTGCTATCATTCAATTTTGGAAGCTTCTTCCATGGTCTCAGGTCAAATGCAGTGTTTGCTTGGGGGTTAGTGCCTGTTATCACAGAAAATCTAAAATTCTCGGTGACCAGGGTTCCTACATCATTTAGGTTGAAAAATACCTGTATGATCACCAAGTCCAAGTGTACACCCAGCACTGCCAAGTCCACTCATGGACTCTCTCCACTGGGCCACCAAACGAAAGAAAGATTCCCGGTCTACCAAAACCATGTTCACGCATATGCTTTGACAGCGAAGACAAAGAAATAAAGAAAAGGATATTGTTTGCTACCAAAAATGGACCTGAAGAACATGAAATAATATTACCATGAACTGACAGCTCTTCACAGAATTTTAAGACAATCTAGATTTTTTTTTTTCCCCTGCCATGGGTATAAATGCAATGAGGGTGACAGCACTTGTTCTTTCTTTTTTATGCACTTTTCAACAGGTCACACTGCCAGTGTTCACAGGAGTATAAGCTCAGGACAGAAACCAAGTGCAGGAAGGAATCACTATATGGAATAACTGATGTTAACCAATAAGTAAAACAAACCAACAATCTCCTGGTTATAAAACTACCACAGCTGTCAGAACACCATGAAAACCATTGGAGGATTTCAACTTTTCCTTCTCCCTGGTGGACAAAGCTCTAAATGGAGTGCTGGCAAAACACATCCCCCACAATGGATCTTCCTTGAGAGGCACATACCTTGTGCATCCCATCACAGGACAAAACACTGCTGCTGCAGCAGCAGCTGGTGGGGGTCAGCCACAGCCTGTGCTGATTTCAGAGCCTCTTCTGTGTCTCACTGGCCACACTCAAAAGAACTGGTCATTCCTAGTCTCAAAAGTTTTCCAACAAATTGTATAATTAAATTCCTTAAACACTGCTACCCATTCGTAATCCCTTTTTGCAAACATGCCTTTCAGGAAAAAATGCTGAATGCTATGGTGTCTGATTTATATTTCATTCTGAAGACAGGAAGCAAAGGGATTAAAGTTGGGGATTAAAACACTTACTCCTTACTGCATTTTTCTCCTGCAGAATAGTTTCTTAGTTGCCATGGGCACTGCTCACTGACCCCGTGGCCCTGAATGCACTTCTTTTTGCATTGGTGACATCTTTTAAGTGGACTTCATGGAGAACAAATGAGGGAAAATATCCTTATTTTCAACTGCTCTCAAAGCAAGAAAATAGATTTGCTTCTCTTTCAACCCATTCTCTCCCATTTGTGGTTTAAACAGTGAAATCTGAACTAAGACTCTGAAAAAGGTCAAGCAAAAACCTGAAAGATGTAGAAGCCACTTATCTCATATGGAAGCATGTTTGCTCCCCATGAGGAAGGTGTTCACAGAGTAGTTCCTCCAGATTAATATAGTCACATAATGGAGACTGTCACTGGTAATTAGCTTAGTGCCTGAATGACCTTCTGAAACAGCAGTGGTGTAATGCTCTAACCCTCCTTGGCTCCCTCCTTCCTCATCAATTAAACATTTTGAGTTAGAAAAAAAAAATTAAAAAATTCTTTCATGTAAGAAACACAATAAGCACTGTGTTTCTTTAGTTGCAAAAAAACCTTAGTTCAAATACTGAGAAAGAAAGGAAAGAAAAAACTGGAAACCTATAATGAAATTAACAAACAAATGACACGAGTTAAAAAAAAATAATCCCCAGACACTGTTTTCTTCCCATGTTATACACAAAATCTAAAGGCTGGTATAAAATTTTGGTTTTTCTAAAATCTTTTAACAAACTGGTATATTCATCAGTTGTGTGGTAAAATCAGTAAGTAGTCACAATAAATAACCCGTTTCTACTGTACTGTAAAGCAATTAAAAAATAAACCATCAAGAAGTATACAGCACTGTAAGAAGCAAGAGGTCTGCATTATTTTGCTCAGGGAATAATATATTTGCTGACATATCCCACATAACAGAAAGCCAGACAATCTCTCAAAACTTAACAGGAATTTCCATGCTAACCTTTTGAAAACACCTGCATGTCTTTGTTCCAGAGACATATTGTTCAATAGGAGTACATCACGTCTTTAAGCAATTGGGTTTTCTCCCATTTCTTGTTTTCATTGTAAGGTTGACAGGTTTATATATATCATACTACAGGTTGGGCTGAGAAGTGTTTGAGGGCAGCCCTGTGGAAAAGGGTTTGGAGTCACAGTTGACAGAAAAACTGGCAATGTGTGGAGAGCCAAATGTGTCCTGGGCTGCATCCCAAGCAGTGTAGCCAGGGAGGGGATTCTGCCCCTCTGCTCTGCTCTACTGAGACTCCACCTGCAGTGCTGCATCCAGCTCTGGGGTCCCAGCACAGGAAGGATGTGAAGCTATTGGACTGAGTCCAGAGGAGGCCACAAATTTCATTAGAGCACCTCCCCTACAAAGACAGGCTGAGGAAGCTGGGGCTGTTCAGCCTGGAGAAGATCCCATAGGAGCTTTCCAGTATCTGAAGCAGGCCTACAGGAAAGTTGGAGAGGGACCCTTTTTCAGGAACTGTATTGATAAACAAGGGCGACTAGCTTAAAACTGAAACAGAGTAGGTTTAAATTAAACATCAGGAATAAATTCTTTACTGTGAGGGTGGTGAGACACTGGAATAGGTTGCCCTGAGAAGCTGTAGACGCCCCATCCCTAGAAGTGTTCAAGGCCAGGGTGGACAGGGCTTTGAAAAACCTGGTCTAGAGGGAGGTGCCTCTACCCACAGCAGGGGCACTGAAATTATATCTTCTCTAAGACCCTTTCCAAGCCAAACCATTCCATATTCTGCATACATTATACATTACAGAGCTCTAAGAGACAGGAGGTGAACTTTCAGAAAAGGAATATAAAATAAGTAGACTTCAAAAGAATTCAATTATTAAGCTCTGTCTCTAAAGGTGAGGACTTTATATTCCCTTTTTGCTAATATGGAGGTTGCACAGTGGGAGAAGAGGAATACCTGTAGATCTTTATAAGCAGGGTGGCTTCTAAAGCCCCCTCAGTTCAGATGGGAACCTTCATCAAGCTCAGCAGGGGCCACTTGGCAAGGGAGTGCCAGTAATTGCTTTGGCCAGATGATTTATATCTTTATCCCATTGTTTTCACTGTGCTCCACACCTAGTGTGGACTGTCTGCTCTACTCCTAGCCTCTACTACAGTCTGAAGTAGGAGTGAACATGGCTGAGGTCAGTCATCCTGCCTGCTTCATCTCAGCAGTGCAGTCTACCACCATTTTGTCTTATTGTAATCAGGAATAGTATTCTGAAAACTTCCTACCACTGCTAGCTAATCAATCTTGGAAGAGCAATAAATGCAATGGGGAAGAAATCATGCATCAGTAGCACCAGGATTAGAGAAATTCTGATCGCTTCCTGTGTTTCGTTCCTGCGCAGCAAAATAATACCTGAAAAAACGTCCTTCCAGTCAAATATCACTGGAAGAAATGATGGAATCACCCATTGTGATTGGGATAATGTTTTGCTAACTTTCCAAAAGTGACTGTTCAGCCATGTTTTTACAACTGACCAATGTGTGTGAAAAAGAAAGATTATCAGACAGAAATAAATTGATCTAGAAGCCATGCACATACCCCTTATCTTCGGTCTCACTACTTCATCTCTTAGTGATTTGGAACATATAAACTACAACTTTTAAAAACCTTCATCATGTCTAGATAATTGTTGGGGGTTAGGTTTCTTTCCTTCTGTTGCTTTTTACTTAGGGGATTTTTTTTCCCCATAAGTTGCTAGGAAACACTAACAACTGGGTACTTAAAAAAACAAAACAAGTGGCCAAGCTCAAGGGAGGATGGCATCGATTGTAGATTCTTGTAGTATGCAACAACAGAAAATCTTGAGGAACAAAAATGGAAGGTGAGCAAAAGAGAAAATACTTACTCCCGATTTTATTTATTTATTTTTAACTGTAAGAATATGTAATGTTAGGAAATTCGTTCAAGTGTTTGGAAGTGTAAAAAGAAAGACTGGGAGCAAGCGGGTCTCTGAAGTCTGAAGGACAATAGAGAACAAGAAGTTTGGCAAAAAAATCTGTGTAGTCTGTTGGGTTGTACATTTATCCTCCTACTGAATTGCCATGAAATGTAATGTATTGTGGCATGGCATGTTTAATCATTTTTTTTATTAGTGCTTTTGATATGCAAATTTATTTTCCAAATTTTCAATTTCATGTTAACGTATTTTGTTCTCATACTGATTTATTGTAAGAACAATTACGATACAATTTAGTGCAAGAAGCCAAAACGATTATTTTTTTGTTTAACGTCTGTAAGTTGAAAAATATAGTTTGAAAAAACGGACCAGACGCCAATTGTGAAACAAACATCTCATATGCTTTCTGTTTATTTTTTGTAGCGATGCCTTCCTTCTCTCAATACACTAACTACGACTAAAATAACAAATACAAGCAATAATGTTGGTTTATGTAAAGACGCCATTGCCGTGTCATCCCTGAGCCTGCGCCACAGCGCCCCCTGCAGCCTTGTAGGAATCACTGCACCCGCCCCACCCGCCGGGAGCCACCAGTGCCCCTGCTGGCTGCGACGGGAACTGCAGCAATGGGGAAAGTGCTCGCGGCCGAGAAGGCTGGGACTGGGTTTGTGGTTCTGTTTGTTGTTCATGCCAGAGTTGGTGTGGGTTGTTTGCTTTATTATACTTACTAGTAAAGAACTGTTATTCCTATCCTCATATCTTTGCCTGAGAGCCCCTTAATTTCAAAATTATAATAATTCAGAGGGAGGGGGTTTACATTTTCCATTCCAAGGGGAGCTCCTGCCTTCCTTAGCAGACGCCTGCCTTTGAAACAAAGACAGTAATTTTCAGAAATATCATTTGGACTGCCTTTCCTGAAGGTACGCCTCTATGATATTTGATTTCTGGGTGTGTACAAAAATTTTTGTCCTGGAAAAAAGCCAGAAAAACAAAAGTAATTCCTCTGTTAGGATAAGACTAAGCAGTGACCTAGGAGTATCCCTGATGCATCTGCTGACATGCTAACCTATCTGGTCAGTTGAATCCTTGTATGGGTTCCTCCAGACCCAACTGAATGATCTAAGATGGTACAGGTTTACAGGACAGACAAATTTGGAGGCAGTTGTCAGGTAAGCATTCAATACCTCAAAGCTTGTCTAAATAATATATCTGACCCATAAATAATTTAAATAAAAGGACCAAAGACATGATCTGATCACTATTAGAACTGCCAAGGAATCAAAGGCTGGTCAGCTGAACAAGGAAATTATTTGGTATAAATCATCCTTCAATTCAAAGTACAGACTAAGACTTCTGCATTCCCTTTAACTGGTCTTGTTTATGTCAACTGTTCAAATTAACTCTTCCTTTTTTAAACAAAGATGGAGCTAACTAGTTGTATCTTTAATTATTTCACTTTCTTTTAATTAAATAGAATCAATCTTTTAAATCATTGTCAGTTTTGGTTTTTCTGGCCTAAAGTACTATTATATATGACAACAGTTATTCATTGGCATGGATAAAATTAAAACTATTTAAAAGCATAGCCACTGCATTGTTCAGATCATAAGGTCAATGTTACTGAACTGATCTTGTCTTTGCCAAACAGCTGCACAAAATCAGAACAATCTTTTGTCCTTTTGAAATGATCTCTTATCTGTTTGAAAATGCACTTTTAAAAAAGATAAAACTTTTAAGAAAGGCAATGGACATTGCAGATATTCATGACAGTATCTACAAAGCCAGTGGAGAGTCCACTCCATTACATTCACATGGGAATTGCATTGCAGTATTTGAAAGTGAATTAAGTATTTTCTTTAGATTTACAAATACAGATTTCTCCAGCATGACTGGGACAGAAGCAGCGAATTACTTTTCATGGCATGCCTGAATGGAGAAGACTGTGATCCCATACTTGTACAAGGCTGAGTGCTATCTCACACAGCAAATGGACCTTCATGAAGACCATAATGGCGGTATTGACTTTCTATACAGGCTTCAAACCACTGGATCTCTCTTACAAAGAAAGCTGATGGAATTGGCCTGTTTGCCTTGAGAAGAGATGACTGAGATGAGGCCTCATCAATGCCTGTAAGTCTTTGAAGGGAGGGTGTCAGAAGCTTTTTGCAGAGGTTCCAGGCAATTGGACAAGAGGCAACAGGTAGAAACTGATACACAGGAAATTCCACCTGAAGACAAGGAAGAACTGCTTCACTACAAGTGTGACTGAGCACTGGAACACTTTGCCCAGAGAAGCTGTGGAGTCTCCCTCATTGGGGATATTCAAGAACTGTCTCACACAATCTGGTGCAATGTGCTCTGGGATGACTCAGAGCAAGGAGGTTGGACCAGATGACCACTGTGATCCCTCCCAACCTGACCCATCCTGTGGTAATGTGCTCTAATAGCACAAGATCTAGATTGTGTTAATGATACAATATGGGCATGATAATGAGTAGAATGATATGAGTAGAACAGAACAACATTTTAATCTTATCAAGGACAGTAGAACAGAACAGCACAGCCTTGGAGAAATAGACAAAGGATGTAACTTAGGCAAACACAACCCATGCAAAACGCAAGCAGGATGCCAACTCAGCTCTGCAAGGCTGACAAAGCAGAAATAATTAAAAAAAAATGATACTGTGCTTACTCAAAAGCGGGGGTCGAGGAACAGGCACTTAAAAGGACATGGGACATTGAAGACAGACCCCAAGGAGCCTATAGGGACTTTTGATAAGGGGTGAGACAATGTAAAAAAAAGTAAAACATATACATCCAGTAAGGGGGGGATAGCTAATGAATACGTGATCACTATATGATATATAGAGTGTTTGTATGATAAACACTGTCTACCTGACACTCGGGCATTGGATTGGAGACAGGATCCTTGCAGTGACCAGCACACTGCAGTAAAGAACACCTGCCCTCTAATACTCAAAACCATGTTAGGAAGTTTCTATCTGGCTAACTGTGGTACCACAATGTTCCATAATCTCATTTTCATTATCGTCAATAAAAAGACTTCCAAAGTAAAAGAGCTATGGATTTTTGATTTTGAACACAGTACCATCAGTTCACAGATGAAAGACATTTGTGCTTTACTGAAATCAAAAAAGTGTAGCCAACTGAAAATAGGCTTACTTGTCTAGCTAACTTACAAAAAATTCTTGTAAATTGTTGTCCTTTCAAAGCTGAAATGAGAACAAGATTAAAAAGAGAAGACATTTCAAAACTAATTGGAGTTAAGGGGCTTGTTGTACATTAACATTCCTCTCAGCATCATTTTAATCTCTCATTTTGGGAACTGTCTAGTTTTCTTTCACTGACTTCCTGGCTTAGAAGAAACTTCATTTAACTTTCCAATGGGAAGATGAAATCCTGGCACAGTCAGCAATTTTTCCTTTTAAGAATATGATAGTAAATGCTGCTTTTTACCCCACCAAAATATTTTAATATTACAGACTGAATATTATGTGATGCATAGTGACTATACCTAAAATGTTTTACTAAACATTTTCAGCATCTGTTTCCAGATATTTGCATGGTATTTGTGAATATGTTTGCCCTCATTTTTATGAAGAAATTTTTCAAATTACACAAAGGTGGTTAAAGCAGGCATGACTATCTTTCCTCTCTCATGGCTCTGCTTTCCTTTGAAGAGTAAATAAAATTCCATTGTACTATCCATTAAATAACTTTTATTAAATGTATTTTTGCTGGGATCTTCTTGGTATATAGGATTTCAAGCCATTACCTGGCGAGATTCCCAGTTGAATGTATTTAGGGGATAACTAGGGGTTGGGAAGTGAAGGGAAACCGTGGCTGCATTACAGATTTGCAGAAAAGGAATTTTGCCTTATATGGTAAGTCATAGACACATATAAACAGAAGTTGCTTAAAATAATTGAGAGATGGAAGTTTACCTATATCCCATTGCATAATCCCATCTTAGAGAGCCAAGAAAAGAGTCAAATCTTTGAAGAAACATCTACAGAATCCAGGGTGAAGACTCAATGTAAACATCAGTGCAGCACCTAAGATTCCACTCCTATGAATATACTTCATCCTGCTATTTCAGTCTGTGCAACATCAAAGACACATTTGCAGGTACAGTCTTGGAGAGCCAGCAATTTAAGACGCCACAATAATGCCACTTGGTATGCAGGGGGAGGTTAAAGGGAGGATTAAAACCAGTCAGGCACGATATATTAAAAGAAATCCATGACTAACGGGGTGTGACAGCAAAAAGTTTCATTCTTTTCAACAGAAAAGATCCCTAGGGCTTGAAGTATTAGTCCACTGTGCCTTTATCACCTTGGAATTTTTATGGTTATATTTGATGAATTCACATTTTTGTAATTACCTTTTTGGCATTATGCCAATTCTCGCTTTTAATTAAATCCATAAATAAACCTAATTCTTCATTAAAAGGCTTGTTGTTCTTATTTTTCATTATTATTACTGTCAGGAAATTTTTCAAATACCAAAGCACAATGTTAGTTAGTAATTACAACTTCACAAAAGTCCAGTAACTATCTGTGTTGTACCTTGTAAACATTATGCCAGTGATTAATAGGAGCTATGATGAAAAATCCTCAAAAAAAAAAAAATTCCCTTAGGTCACAACTCAGCTCTTTAGAGATGCACTCATACATATAAACAGTTGATGACTCATGGACTTGACATCCACAGGGAATCAGCACTGTGAAATATCTTGGTATTATTGGAAGTATCTGGAATAGGGAAATACAATTTAGACCTCAGTCCCACCTGCTGCCCTCAAAATCCATCCTTCCATCTGAGACTGGTCAGTATTTCGTAATACTGTGTATTTACCAAGCGGCAGAATTTGAAACCAAGAGTTTCTGTTTGCAAAAGTTATTTTTATTTGCCTTGCTGTGTTTGTTTAGTGATGAACCATCACATCAGAAAACAAAAAGCATTAAATCAAGCAGCCTCACTAGGTCAAAGATGAAATTATCTACACACAAACCACATCTATCTATAATTTGCTTTTTTTTCTAATTCAAAGTCTGAAATCAACCCAAGTACTTGAAGATGCATTGAAACATCTAATATTATAACACTGACTTCTTCACATAAACTTCACGCTGGTCCAAACAGCAGAAAAATTACCTTTTTCCTGACTTGTTGATCTTTGGAAGAATGGGCTTTCACATGTTTTCTCAGGGAACTTGGATCTGTGTATCGCTTAGTACATCCTGGAATCTCACATGCATAAGGTTTCTGAATCAAAAAGAAAAAGGATAAAGCTGCTGTTGTATCACAGATTATTTTAACTCACGAGAATCCTTTTTTTAGCTTTGGGATGCTGCAAACCACATTAAGTATGGAAAAAAAGCATTGTACACTAACACAAGCAGAACGCTTGGCAATTTGTTAAAAAAGGAAAGGATGAAGTAAAGCTTCAAGGGAGGACAAACAAAAGGAAAGCTTTCATTACAGCACCTTTCATGATTGCCTTGTTTTTCCTAGCGGTACAATGAATATTGCTAGATATACTTACAATTCTTCCACCCTCAGAGCAATCTTTGACTTAATCAGAAATTAGTCGTTAGTGAATCAGGTAAGGAAACTGCAGTAAAGGCCCAGAAAGACTGTTTAGGATTATAGAAGGATCTGCTTCAGAAAAAGAGAACAAGAAAAAGTGTTATTTTACTATATTACAAAGAAGGCAAGCAAAAACCCAACCAAGCATTGAATACTAAAGTTTTAACAGTATTAAATTTAAAAAAAGACATTTTAATATGAAGTACTGACCTTCAGCTCACACTTTCTAATAGTACTACATTGAAAAATACTTGTAAAATATCCTGTAATATTTTTATGGTTTTCTTAAAAGACTTAAAAGACTGCCCAATATATCTAACTCATATAAATATCTCATCTTGCCTGTTCTAATCTGTCTGTCTTCCCTGAAGATTTGTAGGTTCACAATGCCAAGTATTAAATGAACATTAGGTCCACCTGTTTCCTGCAAGTAGCTATTCAACAGTTTATCTACTTATTCAGCAATTTAACCAGTTAACAAAGAATTTCTGGAAACACCTTGTACAAACTATTAACTTCCTAGCAATAGTATCAACTATTCAAAATGGATAATTAATTTTTTTAACAGCCATTTAATTCAAATGGCATTGTTTTAATTGTATCTCTGGACTTCTGCCCTTTGGAAACTGTCTCTGAGAAGACACAAGCTTTTTTTTTTTGAAATAGAGGGTTTTAAACAGATCTCAGCCGTGACTCAAATTTACAAGGGACAATCTGTCGGCACGAAAATTTTTAGATTTGCAAAATTATTCTAATTCTCTCGACTTTCTGGTACACAACCTTAACTTTTCATCAAAGAACAACACTTTATATTGCAGATGGCTCCAGTTTCCCTAAAGATCAATTAAGTGGGAGAAAGTTACTGCCTCCACCCACAGCAAGACCATGGATCTTGGTCTTTTTATCAACCAGCCTCTGTCCAACTTCTAGATTACTGGGTCACTTTTGAGGTCACTTCAACAGCCTCATCAGACCATCCACCCTGTTGTCTCTAAGGTTATGGGCTGCCTGCTGCCACCAAGCTGGAGGAAAGGAGCAGACAGCCTGATGGAGTAATGCACCCCCACCTTAGTGGGTGTTTCCATGTAAGCAAAGGTTGAAGACTCACCTCTTAGTGTTCTAATAAGGTAAAGGCCCAAGAAACTCCAATGTTCTTTTCCCAGAAATTAGCCAGGTGCCAAGCAAGGGCACTAGTTGAGCTTTAAAAATGTATCTCGAAACCTGCAGCTGCTCCTATTGGCAGTAAGCCAAAGTGGCCCTCCTTAATCACCCTGTCCTTAAGAACAAGCTCAAAAGTGCTCTGCGCTTTTTAAGGTGTCTTAGCAAGGTGTCAGAGGCTTCTCTGACACCCGTGCTCAGCTTTTTGTTTCGTTTCTGCATTGTTTGTTATTTTATTTTTTACTACAACCTTTGCTTTACAAAACACACCTAAAGAGCCGTTCTCGCAAAATTACTTTAAGGCATTTCTCTGTGAGGGCTGGCCCCTCAGGGGTGATGGACCTTCTTGGGGTTTATTACATCTGACCCTAGGGAAGATCCCATCAGTCTGACGTACAAGGGGGCTACAATGGGACTTGTGTGTCCTTACAGTGTCCAAGTGTGTCCTCTGGTGCTTGGCACGGTCGCTGGAGTTGCTGAATGCTTTCTGGCAGCCAGGGTGCTGGCAAAGGTACGGCTTTTCACCCGTATGGCTCCTTAAGTGAATCTTGAGATTTTCTAGTCTGGAAAAGGCTTTCTTGCAACCCTCAAACTAGAAGAGAGAAAGAAATTGTTTGAAAGGAGAGCACACACAGTAAACTTCAACAGCAAACAATGAACAGAAGGGTAAAAGGGCATGCAGGGACCTCCAGCCTGCTATGGCTGGGTAGCTCTGCAGGGCCTGAATTCTCAGTGTGGGTGTTGCTGCAGGGTTCAAACCATTTAGGCTGCAAAAATGTACCTATCCTCCCTACACGTGGCTGAATTAGGAGAGTCTGTCCTACATTCTGCAGACAGCACACTGAGACTCAAAGGGATCATCAGCTGAGAGGGCAGCACCTGTCTGGGAAACAAAGCCCCATCTCATTCTCCTCCCTGTAGCACACAGAGAGCAAAATGGTCACAGTGAGGTTTGTAGCAGTGCATTTCCACTCCCAAACAAACGTTTTCCAAATTCCAAATTTCAGTTACCCCTGAGTTTTAAGGAGAAGCACCAGAACTTTCTGTTCTTCCCTCATCATGGTTGGCCCAGTGCCAGCAAAGGGGCACTGGTTGGGGTTTGGAAATGTTTCTCAAAACCTGTAGCTGTTTCTACTGGCAGCAAGCCAAATTAGCCCTCCTGAAATATGAAGTATTTAAGAAGGACCACAGAGATGCTCAGGTGCTTTTTTGGACTACCTTAGCCAGTGCAAGAGTTTTCTCTACACTGGGTTCAACTTATATTTCTTTTGTTCAATACTGTTTGCTATTTTTGTCATTATTAAAACCTTTTCTTTTACAAAGCATGTCCAGAGAAGTTGTCTTGCTATTATTAAGCTACTCTGGGAGGCTGCACATCAACCCTCACACTTGATACATCTTCACAGGGCTTATTACAGTGTGGCTGGGTGTAAGACTGCATCAGAGGTTCCCAAGATCTCTGCTAACTAACCCTCTCAGCTCCAGGATATCCTTCTTTGGATACTAGCAACTGAGCCTAACAGAGGCATCTCTCAGTACCAATCCAACCTACAGTGCAACAGCAAAGACATGCAGGGAAATTTCAGTCTCGTCTCCCTTGCTAATGGTGATGCAGAAAGTGAAAGGATACCTAAAATGTATTTTTACCTTTCTGCCATGAGTAGATGTATGAAGTACTAAAACTACAATAAGTCAAAATACGATGTAAGTCCTATGGGGAACCAATAATCATGCTGCATAGTACTTCTAAACCTAATCAAGTACTGCATCTGTGAAGAAATTTAAGTTTATATGAACAGAAAACAAGTTTTTCATCTATCATGTTCTCATAGTATACTGTAGCCTAGGGGAAACCAAAAGATCGATTTTATTTCATACCAGCATTTTTATAAATGCTTTATTTCAATCAGACCTAAATATTCATGAATATCAGAGGTATAGGCTTTCTAAAATTCTATCAGTCAGGATCAATTAATCTCATTAGTTTCAGTCGCTGCATATCCCACTATGCAACATCTAAAGCTTCTGATGAATAACAAATTCCTACTTTGTGATTCTTGCATGCTTGCAAAAATAATAATTCTGTAGCAGAGATATCAAACATTTCTAAAGCTAACACAAAAATTTCCATCACTTCACTACCTATTTAGTTTTATTCACTTGAAAAGAAACAGGTCATTTTTCACTGGTGTCAGAATGACACAACTGAATTTTATAATGTATTATGCAGTTCATGTACGTTTACAAAAGCACAAGTAGGAAAAATGACAATTATGGTCATAATTAGCATGCCTTTCTTACAAATCTGTAACAGCTTAAAAAAAGAGAAAAGAATTGAATAAAATTTGTATCACTTAATTTTAAGCACATCTTTTGGATTACTGCAAAAAAGCATTACAAGTTCAAAGGATAAAGTATAAATCACATTACCTATGAACCAGCAATATTAAGATTGAGTTTGAGAAAATAAGGCTTGATACAGAGGATGAACCACCCCTGTTATACCATAATTGCAATTTATCTTTTCCTACACAAGCACTTCAGAAAATATCTCAACCCATGAAAGCCTCTATTTATATTTCATCTCTTTATCCAAAACAACCATTGTTTTCTAGATTATCCAGTTTTGATCACTGAACATTAATTTATGCTTGCATATATAGTGTTGCCTTTATGTTTACAGAACTTCAGTATGCATACTAAACATTGTTGCAAGCGTAAACACAGTTTTAGTCTTAAGAATATATTTTTAGAAAACATTACAGGATAAATTAAAAAAAATAAAATACACCAATATATCTTAAAATCACCTTCATAAAAATATCACGTTTTTCTAGGAAAAAGTAAAGGGTGGAGACAGCATAAAAACATGGGAATTAATAAGCTTATATAAGAAATTAATCACAAAAGTGATAAAATTATAGAATGTTTTGGATTGGAAGAGATCTTAAAGATAATTTAGTTCCAACCCCCCTGCCATGAGTAGGTCCACCTGCTAGAACAGGTTATTCAATGCTCCATCCAGCCTTGGCTTGAACACTTCCAGGGATGACACAAATTCTCTGGGCAACCTGTGCCAGCCTCTCACCACCCACTCTCACAACATTGAATTTCTCCCAAGCATCTTATGTAAATGAATTTTTTCAGTTTTAAGCCTTCAAAAAAAAAACGACCTTCAAAAAGCAAAATTATTCAAGAGCACCACTTAAAATTAGAAACAAGTCTACTGATTAGCCTATCTTACACAGATGAGTTATTATTTTGTAATAACATCATGAAAGAACAACCATACATTCTAATGGCTGTAACTATGCTGTACATAAGAATAATTACAGTTATCTCAAGAAGCCATTAATTTTATAGGGTAAAATTTAGACCAATGAACAAGTTGTAGAAGCATGACTCTGTTTTGTTTATTTTGCAGGTTATTAAACTTTGAATTTTCAAGTATGCAAATGAACTTAAACACGTAATTGATTGTTTATATGGCTGTAAAATTAACCATTAATTTTAAATGGGCAAAAATGTTTAAGTAAGCAGAACTGGGGAATCTTAACGTACAAATTTAAGAATTATTATTACTGAAGACTTCTGCATTTCTGAGTATAAACTGGAAGAAAAGATAGTTCTCTCTTCCCTCCACAGCCTTAAATTACTGTCTGGCATATTCACAAGCCAATATACAGTTGTGTATTGCTGGAAAGGGCATTCTACCAAAACAGTTTACAAGCTTGCATTATTAAAAAAGACCATCTTTACTCAACAGTTAATGAATGCTTCCTTCTTCTATAAATCAAATTTCTTAAAGCTTTGGAAATCTCTGATACTTAAGATAAAAGGAATGAAAAGATACTCTTTTCAACAACACATAACATAGTCTCTATCCTGATAAACAGATTTCATTGGAAGTAAGGCAGACAAGACAGGATCACTTATGGGGGGAAAATGTCAGGTAGCTGACAGACGTTTTTGAAATGGAACTCATAGTTCTCTAAGACATTAACTGTTGCAGTCATTAAGTATATGGCATACCTTTAACATTCTGGATCTGTTTAACAGTCCTAGACATATCCTGATTAAACCAGATTTTTTGCAAGTGTGAAATTAATTGTGCAATATTTTCCTGAACTGCAATACAGAAATCAGTTACTGAGCTTTTATTTTTAGTACTGCATGCAAATTCAAACCATTAAGCAGCCCATACAGAAAATTTATTCTCTGTACTTCTTAAAGTTCTTCTTCAAATACAATCACATTTACTTTCTCCTTTCATAAAGACAATTAAGAAAAGCAAGAAACAATATGTTTACAGGGAAAGGTAAAACATGTTAACAGAAAGAAAAGGCAGTCTTATGACTTTAAAACATTTGTGTCCTCATGAGTGCACTGTTCATCCTTGTTTATACAGAGATGATGTTCAGCATAACAGCCAACCCTCCTGTAAAATGACAATATAATTTCCTAGGTTATATAAAATAATCTGTGCAACATGCAAAGCCCTGCTGGATGCACCACGCCCTGACTGATTTCTGAGCCCTGACTAGAATTCACCACAAAATATATTAAGATTCTTGAACTACAGAACAGCATGATAATACCTGTGTGAATACTTCAAAATCAGTAGCAGATAGTCAGTGGCCAAGTGACTAAGAAATTAGTCAGTTTTCTCTGCCAAAGGAAGTGTTCTGATTACCTCAGTTGATCACTAGTGTAGCAGGGATTGAAGAACTTGTTCTGGCAGACATCTGTCTAAGCTCTGATCCATTCCCTGCAATGTATGTAGTCTTCATATGAAAGTCAAACACAGCCAGCCTAGCTTCTTCTTAATCCAGTATCTAACATTATCTGGCATTAAATGTATTCATGTTTTCCTGTCTGAATTGGTTTTGCTTCAGCACCTAGGCAGTGTATTTTCTTTTGTCATTTTTCTGCTGTATTAACATTATAAGCAATGTAAAAATAAGTTTTGATTCTAGGTGTTTTCTGTTATCAAGTCATTTAACCTTCTCCAAAACAATTATACATATCAAAAGTATTTGTTTCCTCACTATACACAATGCTTTCTCACACCTACTTCAAAATTGATTCCAACCCCCCCAATGAAATGAAATTAATTACTATTAGAAATAATAACACCTGAACAGTATTAGTTTTATACAGAAATGTTCAATCCAGTATACAATATAATGTTACTGTCCTCAAATTTGAGCTTTTAATACCTTTTTTTCATCTGAACCAGTTATACAGTGATGCACAAATATTTTAAAGCATCACTGTATATGGCAAAGGATCATCTTTTATTTTTTGAAGTGTGAAGGATATGCATGTCCCCTCTCCATTGTCATGTGTGAGGAAACATTTATGGGATATTATAATGAATACATTTCATTACCTGTCCCTCATCTGGGAGAGGGGTGATTTTCCTTTTTAAATTTGACTTTGCTAAACATTAGCCTGTCTATAACCATTGAATTGCAGCAGCTGGCTTTCTGTGTACAAGAGCTAGCTACTGCCCACACAAAATCTCAGTAACAAACCTAGATACTTCAGGGACAGAATATATTTGTTTCTTCAAAAACACTGAACACGTCTCAGGCAAGAAGTAAAAGAGACTGAGAGCCCCTCAAAAGTCCCTGATGTAGGGAAACACATGAGCTACATTTAAATGACCTTCAGAAAGTTAGATATGGCATCTGCTTGATGGAAAGGTGAAGACCTCTTCAAATCTCTGCCAATCTGACTTGGGGGGAACCCAACCCAACCCTAAGTACTCACAGAGGATGTATTAACCAGCTGGTTCAAATGCACGCAGAGCTGCAAAACACCAGCTCATGTGGCTCAGTAACCTGTTCAGTCATGGGGAACCTCTCATGATGCAAAACGAGAAGAAAAATGTGCACCCAGAAACTAAGATACATATCAGAGGGGAGAAATTCCTTACTGATGTTTAAAGGCCAACAGTGTAAGAAACTTCACCCTAGCAAAAATACTTTCCATGAAAAACCAGAAGAAAATAATCAACATCTCTATCTTCCATGCCACTTCTTCGCTAAGCACAATGGATGCCAGAGTGGTCCAAGCACAATGGATGACAGAGTGGTCCAAGGCATCATAACTGTGGGATTGGGCTTTCCCCATTTGCATCCACAGAGGTAAGAAACTCAGCAATTTCACAGATACACAGTTCAAACCAGACCCAGCTCTTTTTTTCCCTTTTTGTGCTAGCCAATGCATGGCACACCCACATTTATCTATGACTGATTGCACATAGCCACACAGACACATGCTTCAAAAACTTCTCACACAGTATGATTTTGTCTCCTTCTGACTACTTCTGCATTCACCTGGGATGCAAAATACATGATAAAAATTTCAGTGGTAGACTTATCAACGTTAGGTATTCAGGTAACATAAATCAAACCCCTTTTTTCACTTATTCCAGGATCATCCTAGCCTTAAGTCATAGCATTTTAGAGAGGGTTTTGGTTACAGTTGATAGGATTAAATTCCAATTTGGTCTTTTTTCTAGGCATAATTTCTCATATTGTAATTATAAGCCATATGCCTCCATTTCTGCTTACATTTCTTAGCATTTGGCTGATTTATTATGTACCTTTTTATAAAACAATAATCCAGCAAACTCAATGAGATAATCTCTGTCAATGGGATATTCTCAGCATCTGTAGCCCTCCTAGTCCCTGTTAAAAGGACAAACTTAGTTTAACTACTTAAGACCACTATTCTGAGAACCAGTGAAGCACTTTTCATCTAGTATGTGCCCTCCTAATGAAATTTCATACCAAAAAACTTAAAATCATGGAACTATGGAATTTTTTATGTTGGAAAAGACCCTTCAGATCAAGTCCAACCATTACTCCAGCACTGCCAAGGTCACCACTAAACCATGTCACCAAGCTACAGGTCTTCTCAATATCTCCAGGAATGGTGACTCTGCCACTCACCTGAGCAGTCTCCAGTGCTTGACAACTTTTTCAGTGAAGAATATTTTACTAATATCTTATCTAATCCTTCCCTGGCACAACTTGGAAGTTACTTTCTTTCATCCTAACACTTGTTACTTGGAAGAAGAGAGGGACACCCACCCCAGAACACTCTTCTGACTCACGTAATGTACTGATCCACATTCAGTTACAAAAGCAAATTACTGTCTGAGATTGGCTTGACAAGCTGCTTGATTTGCTTACTTTTGTAATATTCATAAACTGACCATAAGCATGACAGGTGAAAGTTTTAAATCTTAAACTTTGAAGGGAGATATCTTAATAAAAATATAAGCCATTCCTAGATTTTAGGAAATGCTGTCATACATGAGTGTACATGTGCAGATGGTAGAAGTGGTATTAAAAACTATCTAGGAAAAAATAAATCTAGAGTAGCATATATACAAGGTCCCAAAACAAATCTTTGAATTATTCAACAGCCATGCAGCATTTTTTAAGATTCACTAGCAGCTAAAAGGCACATTCACTATTTAACAATGTTCATCTGTCAATTAATTTTGAATGCTTTGAAATGCTGACCAGGAAGGTTCTTCTGTGTCAGCATCAAGGTACAACAAGGACAAGGTATTTGTCCACAGCTTTGTATTTATCACACCAACAGATGTAAAAGCTGTTGCTTATATGGCTATCAAACAAGAACAATGCATTTCAAGCATTAATTAATAGTCTTGAAACCATTTTCCTTCCTCAGCAGTACTAGCAGGATGCTGCTCTGCAAAAGATGTGTCTTCAAAAAACTGAGAGTAAGACCTCATATGAAAACCTTTTAAAGAGCTTTTTATATTCGCAGACTCTCCAGCCTGGCAATCTTGTGAATGACACATAATTAGTGTCAGGCATCATTCAAACTGCTGACATCAGGTGCTCGCTGACAAGGAGGCAGCTGAGATTTAAAGGCCCAGGTTCATCTAGTGCAAAGTAAGTGCTGTGCTTTTAACCCCTGGAGTATTTAAATGGGGGAAAATGTAGCATTCAGAGCAGCACTTCACCTTAGTGTCTATCTGAACAGAACACATTTTCTAAGGTGGTGGCTGAATGCTTTGGTGAATGCACTAGCTTACATGAGGTCATATATTTTCCTCAAGACTGTGCAAAATCTGGCATTTATTTTTTGGCTTTTTATAGTCTGGCTTTTTATAGTTAGGCTTATGAAATCCTACAATGTCTTGGAATTCATTGTTCCAGTAAACAATGACAGATTATGTTTACATGTGTTACACAGATTATAGTAGATATTTCTTTAGCCAGTCTTTCAATGACACTTTAGTCCAGAGGTAATTAGTCTCCTTTTTGTTCCTCTTAAAAAAATAGAAGGTTCCCTTCACTGCAGTATCCTCACTCCATGTTTTTCTGGTATATTCCTTAAAATTTTATGATCCAGCATGTATAAACAGAAATGCAAACAGAAGATAATTACAGACCATGACAAAACCTAAAGTAATTTGTTATTTAGCTTCATTGTACTTTTCCTACCTTAAGTTAAAAGGCTTGTTATACTCAACAGCTGTAAAATAAAGATCATATTATTAGTCAGATGTAAGACTTATGGGACTGGTCAGTGCATACAGCTATAAGTCTCATATTTTAAGAGCTTTTAACTAAGCAGCACATAATGCTTTTTTGTATGTGTGTGAAGATTGAACAAGATTAGTATACTGCATCCTAATCTGACTTCAGTTTTCCAAGACATCCATCTCTTTGGGTATTTTTAAGTAAGAAGAAACACACGCTGCTATACTGGCAATTAAACCAATGAAAAAGAGGATGTATCAATGCAGAGCAAAAAATCAACACATGGGTTCACATGGGAAACTGAATCAGTCTGCTTTTTCAGACAGATGCACATGAAGGGAAGTTTCTTGCATTCCCTTTGAACAACTCTCACTGTTTTGGTCACACTGTACACACTTCACTATTTCTGTATATAGACAGATTGCTTGAGTGTCTCCATAAAATTTACTTTTAATCTCCTTTCCCGGGAGATCTGCATTCTGATGTCAGTTCTGTTAGGACAGTGGACAAAGGATGGCATTTCTTCTTGCAACACAAGAAGAAGAAGTGAAGTAACTGTCCCTGCCTACCACACTATTTCATTGTGAAAACTCTCTTTACAGATGGCTTTTTTTATTCCTGTGTTTTTGATAAATGTACCATGCTCTTTTTTTTACCTTTTCGTATCAGATCTCCAGAGGTCTTCATACTTTTCATGTTCTAGAGATTTGTGGCACAATGTAGCTTTATTTTGTAGGTAACACCATGCCTGAGGACACTAATATCTCAGTTGAAATTAAGCACGGTGCAATGAATGTTATTTATCTCTGAAATAATGGTGTCAGGAGATTCATTCACCATGGTAATGTCTCTTGTTTTCATCAGTCTCAGTAAGCATGGCCATTTCAGCCTCAGAAGCTATTTCTGTTGCTGTAGAGAAGGTAAATATTATGACAAGTCCCTTCAAAAGGAGCTATTACTGAATACATCAGCTGCTACTGATTCAAAAACCATATGGTACGGAAACTATTAGAGAAAAAATGAACATTTTGGGAATTCTTTCTTTGCTTCCTTTTACAATACTGTCCTTACTTTTTTTTTTCTGGTTTTACTCCTTTCTCTTCCTCTTTGGCTTTTCTAAAGGGTTGTCTTTGAGCCTCAAGTAACCAAAACTATCATCAGTAATCATCCAGCTTTCTCTGTTAAAAGTTGTTCACTGCTAAGGCAGCTATTAGTGTCATTGAGCCCCAGAGAAGTCCTATGCATTTGAATACTTTTTCCTTCTTGAATGTAGGCATGCAAGAATTAAATTACCTTTTGTCAAGTAAAAAAACAGTTATTTCCTTTCAGGTATTTAAATATATATATTCAGGAATCTTCAAAAAAAAAAAGAAAAGCAAACATGTAGCTACATCTCACTTCTGTAGTTCTGCTCTCTACAGGATTTCATACCAGAGCTACACTACAAATTGAGATTACAGGCTTTCAAATATGAAGATGAGGTAGTGTAAATCATATTCTCAAGAGGAAGATTCTGTTGTTTAAATTTTGCTCTTTGTGAATTTCACAAAGGACTAAAATCAGATCTCTATAACACTAGGGAAAAAAGGTATAATAACCATGAAAGCTTTGAAACCAGGAAGTTGAAATGGGAAATAAATTGTTTTGAGGATTCTTCCTCACCATACTCCATGTCAAGATTATAATTCACGATTCAATCTGTTTTCTATAAATAGTAACACAGTACAAATATCTATTTCTATCACAGAAATAAGACTATTCCATTCCATCCTGTCCTGTCCTATGCTGTTTATAAACATGCAAATTGGGACTGAAAAACATGCCTGCTGTTCTACAAACACTAACAAAGTATTTCTTCCTTACAGTTATTTGAAAATATTGACACCCGACTGCCATTTTTCATAGACACACGGATATTACAGACAGAAAAGCACTAGGACACTTCTCAGTAAACTCTCACTTATGGTGCATAGCTCATAGTTGGTACTGTAAAACTTTCAACAGGGTGTTTTACAAATATGAATAGGAGGTTCTTTTTATTCCTAGCAAATGTACACAAGGCCAGCTGGGAATATCTGGCACAGGGTCCCTTGGTAAACTCTGTTTTATCAAAAGTGAAACTTTAACTCACTTTTTTTTTTCTTTTTAAATTAAAATATCCATTAGATCACTGTCAAGAGCAAAATGGGGAGTAAGAGATCCATTTGATAGTTCCTGAGGGCAGCACTTGCAGTCAAATGCAAACATGCCAAAGATACAGTGGAAAACACACCAAGATACAGCAGAACATCTCTACAAATGTTAACTTCATGTCTAAAGAAATGATGTACTTTTGTTATCCTGCGGAAAAACCCCAACTTGACTGGTTCCAGTTTTGACAAACTGACACTGATATAACTCCAAGGGCCTGGTTAAAGTGGTTTTATTAAAGCAAAAGCATAAGGCATAATTTAATGAGTTACTACATTAAGCAGTGTTCAGCTTGAAGTCCTAGATACAAAAAGCACAATGCATAAAGGAAGAGGCATCATCAGTAGAAGGGAATTTGCTTGGCCAAGCCTGGACTTGAATTTAGAAGTTAAAGTTTCACACAAAAAATGTACCAAACAATATACTAAAAAGGCAATTATCTTAATTTTAATTCAATATTTACATACCTGCTGCAATTATTTTCCTCTGCCAAATTGGCTCAATCATATGTAACCCCTAACATAAACACAATTTTTACACATATATATAGAATATTTTATCATAAAAATAACAGGATTAAACTGTACAGTATGTAATGGTTTGAGAAGTATCTTTTTCAAAGTATGCTCTTTCGTAGGGATACACAGAAGCACACTGTTTCAAGGACCAAAAAGTCTTATATTCTCCATTATGAAGCGACAACCTCAACAGGGGACAGAATTTTTCACAAATTTCATGTGTCAAAATTTATTTTACTCTTTTCTATCAGAGAGATAGCACTTTTAAAATGTTTCTTTTGGAATTAATAAGTTCAAGCTATTCAATCCATGGTGTATTCATGGTCCACTCAGTTCATAATGGATAAAAGAGAAATGGACTTTCAATGGAGAAAGGACTGTTTCTGTTACACTCTGGCAGAACCTCTGCCAGTAATTATGATTTATAACGAATATGCCATGGAGACAAAAACTTTATAGGCATTATTTCAAAATTTTATTTCTTGCACTCCTTTTTAGTATGCTTTTTTCTCAAAATATAACATGTGCACCTTTATAGCTATGGCTATCTAGTATATTTGTATACATAGCTATAAGAATTACTTGGCTATCCTCTAACTGTATTACTAACTTCAAATTTCCATCCTTATGGAAAACAGACATGATGCATACTGACTTCTTCTACCTCTTTTTTCATCATACTTACTCTCTACCATGATAATGCCATCTCACTGATATTCATGAGAATTTTAATCCTGATAATTGTACATAGGAAGCAAACAAGAGTATATTACCTTGGGATGCTTTTAACTATCTGGATACAAGTAAATCATACAGAAGTTACTTTCAAGGCCACATACATCAGTCAATATTCAACATTTTCTAATACTTGAATTGACTAATTTGGGGTGACAGTTGTAACACACTCACTTAAACAGTCTGAAGCATATTTCATCAAAACATATTCAGTGATACCTAAAAGCTACCCCACAAACCCCAAAGCTAAGTAAATAAGAAGTAAAGAAAATTCATATTTTGATGTTTATTTTCTGAATTTCAGAACTTTTTAAAATAACTCAATTACTTTTAAATGAGATTAATTGGTGCTTTATGGAAAAGTACCCAGATTTAATATCTGTGGCTACTAAAAATACCTGGACCAGAAAACCCCACAAAAATCTATTATTCAGCAAAAAATTAAGCAAATTAAAATGGGGCAAAAGTGAATTCTTAAACAACCTTAGCATGGCTGCATTACTGCCAGCCTACACTGAAACAGTTCTGTCATAATAACCAGGTCCTAATTCTGCAGTAGTTAAATACACCCCACTTTCACTGAAGTCAGTGAGAATTCTGAATATGCAAGGAATGTAGAATTACAAGTAGTTTCTTAATCCTTAGGTCATAAACCAAAGATAATTATAATGCCTCAACTCATAATGTTGCTGGCTGAACAGCTCTGCAGCACCTTTTAGGGCATTAATGGCAGGATTCTGCTGAATTAGACTAAAAATCATATCAAGAACTTGCCTCTGCACTCTGATTTGTAATGGGTAATTTAAACGAAGCAACCAAAAGATTAGAGTGAAATGTACTTGAGCTGTTTAGCAATGTAGCCTTACCTCTTCTTCCCTCTTTGTCCCCTGTTAAGGGGGGAAATCAATAACACAATTCAACATTTAAAATCCTCACTTTCTCCTCTTCTGACCAGAGCTACTTACACAGCTGTCTTTTCAGGGCAAAATACAGACCATTCATGGAAAAGAACAGTTGTGGAAAACAAGGCAAAAGGGCTTGAATTTTAATCAGTGGGAGTCCATCACAATAGCAAACAGGCAAGGAGATTTATTTCTTGCCCCACAAGTAAACCACATAAAAATTTCCAGCAACATCCAAAATGCACTTTTAAGCCCAGTAACTGTTTTCTATTCTTGACTGCTTAACACTCTCAGCTTTCAATTACGGCCTGTTGGTTCAATTAGCTAAAAATGGGAAAAAAAAAAAAGGCAAGAAAGAAAGAAATAAAGCTTTAAAGAAAGGATTAAGCCCTGAATTTTATGGAGAAAGAACATAAGTTAGAAATTCTTTTCGAATCTGGAGTATGCATTCTTTAATCTTCTGCCCTGCTGGGAAGTGTATAAGAATAAAGGCAGAAAGAAGCTTTTTTGCTTCACTGAATTTGTCCAGCAGAAGGTGTGCTTTTGACTATCTGCAACTAAATCTCAAAATTCATGACGACTTACACAATACTCCCACATTTTATAAGCCTGTGCATTAAAAAGACAACCAGGAGAGCTCATAGGAACCCACCTGGTGAGCAAGCGCTCCAGATTCAAAGGAGCAAGACAGAAGGCCATGTGGATGTGAAGCAAACAAGCCATGACTGTGAGAAGATGGTGACAAGACTTCATGTACTGGCAATGAAATGCAGTTCTTCAGTGTGGTGCGGCTTCACAAGCAAAATAATTTTCAAAATAACCAGCAGAACTTACTGATGGGTGTGAGTTAGGGATAAGAAAACCAGTGAAAGAGGTTAAAGGTTGGACAAGAATGAAGTGTTGTTTACTGTTCCTTTGCAGAAGCATTTACTAAAATCTAAATGATATGCTTTTAATTTAAAATTAAAACAAAGATAATTCCATGAAAAAGAAGTCAAAATGAACGTTAAAGGCAGAAACAGGCACCATCTTCCTTCCAGGATAGCAAATCCTCCAGCCTGTTCATGCCTTGCCGAATTGAGAAAGATTTTTGCTGAGATCCCATGACAGTAAAAACAGCCCATAAAGAAAAGACAAACCCTTAGAAGTTATTTTCCTCTTTTTGGTGCAGTGTACCCAAGTGCACAGAACCAATATGTACATACAACAGGAAAGAAAACAAGGCTGCTGCTCCTCCTCTTCCTCCTCCCACTAAACACCAAAAAAACACCCAATCCCCCAAAAAACACCAAAACCCACCAAAAACAAACCATAGAAAGGAAGCAGCATGAACCTCGGGTAATGGCTAGGGTTTACAGCTTTCTGACATCCTATTTAATGGCAGCAGAGCTCATTTCTCAGTTCCAACAAGCTGAGAATGTACTGCATCACCTGCAACCCAATTCACATGCACCAGAACCTCCCGTGTCTTGCAGACACTCCTCACAGCAGACAGCAGGAAACATTTGGTGTCAGCAGAAGTCACACTGTGAGGGTGGCTGGGGCTGTACCTGGCCAGAGTAGGGCCACAAGCCTGGGTTGGACCATGGCTGCAGCCAGGACAAATGACAGTCACGTCACTCAGACTGTCCCCAGTGAGTTAAGGCTAATGACTGATGTAGTAAACACCCACATTAGTGGGTGTTTCCATATTAGGAAAGGTTTAAGACTCACCCCTTGCTGTTCTAATAGTGTAAAGGACCCAGAAACTTCCATGTTCTTTCCCTTTCTTTGCCCAGGTGCCAAGCAGAGATACTAGTTGGACTGATTGGTTCTACTGGTTAGACCTGTACCTCAAAACCTGTCCCAGTTTCATTGGGCAAGCTGCCAAAAAGCCCACCTGGACCATCAAGTACTTAAAAAACTGCACAGAGGGGCTCAGTTGCTTTTTTGGACTGCCTCAGCAGTGTAAGAGTGTTCTCTGCACTGCGTTCGACTTATATTTCTTTTGTTTGATAATGTGTGTTATTTTCGTCACTATTAAACCTTTTCTTATACAAAGCACGTCCAGAGAAGTTGTCTCACTATTATTAAGCCACTCTGAGAAGTTGCAGGTCAGCCCTCAGACTTGATACATCTTCAGGGAGCTTCTTGCATTCTGGCCACCCGCAAGACTGTATCATACTGAGATATCAATGTGATGAAGAATCTGGGAGCAGAAATATTTGGCTCAGACCTCAGTTTGGAAGGAGGCAGGGACACATCTAAATCAACAGATACTGATTTAGGACAGAACAGGACTCGGGGTTCAGAGCAAGGCTGAGCACACAGAACACAATCTGAACGTGGCAAGGCTTGGAGCTGAACTGTGCTCTGCAAAGCTGCTGGCACAAACTTGCTGCTTGTAAAACTGTGGTTAGGGCACAATATGTCTTTTTTCTAAAGAGCTCAGCAGCCACCCGCTTCTGGCTCAGGAAGATGCCAATGCCAGTATTTTCTGACTCACTACAGGGTCGTTATTTCTCCTGCCACACAGATGGTACAAAAAGACTCAAGTTTCCAAAAACAGAAGATAAGGTAATCCAAAGCCTACGTGGATCCTTGTACTCATTTAAGTCGTTCATGTAACAGGGGATTTCAGTCCCATCTACTGAAGTGCTGCCTTATGCAAACAAAATCCTTGTGACAAAGGGCCTGTGGTGATGGGACTGTGAGGGATAAATGCAAAACAGTTCCCTCGGGTAGCAGCCAAAAAAGCTTCTCAACAATGAAAAATTTGATACAGGAAAAGTTGAGGAATAAGTTAATAAAGACACTGTGGGGTTGAACATATTTTTATTTTCCATCTTTCTAATAAAGTTAAATCATTTGTACAACATTATATCACACAACCAACCTTTTAAACACTGAAGACCTTCTAACTAGTAATAAAAACATGCTAATATCAGGCATATTTTATACCTGTGTTGAGCCTTTTCTGGGGCTCCTGAGAAAAGTAGCATGGCAGTGACTCAGAAAAAAATTCCTATATAATCTAGGATTAAATCAGGTTCCCAGCTCTACAGATCATCCAGTGCATATAGGAATGCATTTCTTCTGCTCATTGTATGAGAAGATGAGTCTCTTACACATCCTACACATGAGTTCTCACCATGCAACTGAGGTTTCAGCTCTAATAAACCTTAGGTGATCATTAGAGAAGAAGGGCAAGAAAGAGTGAATGCAGGAATTCAGTAATAAATGTAAGGTGTCTGTGGAATAATCACAAGCCTTGATAAATGTAATGGTTTCTTCCAATCATGTAATGATTTTGTTCCTATCGTGAAATAGATAATTTTCAAGGGAAGCCTCAAAAGGTTTACAGACTTTATAGAAGCAAAATACTTTGGGACTGAGTCCAAAGCTAGGATGAGAGAATCCAGTCCAGAACATGAAGGGCCAAGCAGAAGAATAAGATACACAAAATAGGGGCAGGAGGAAAAATAAGATCAGTACACATGACATAATTAATAAGGGCAAGTACATATGCCCTTTCTCAAGTGAAGTGCTCCATGGGTGAATTACTAGACTTTATTTATTTAAGTGGTATGTCTGACACCACAACTGGCTGTGGAATACCCAAAGGACGTTTTAGATAATAGCAGGTTAGTGACTGTGCCTTATTTTTATTGCTTGTGAGCATAGCCAGAGAGAAAAAACCCAAACACCTGCAGATTCAGATGCACAGGGGATGAGCTGTGCAATTTTCTGAGAGCAAGAATAGAAAAGCTTTGAATTTCATCAAAGGAAAATAAAAGGATGACTCAGTAAATAACCATCGTGTGAAATTTTTGGTGGATATTACATTCTTCTTAGTATGTATTTCCCCAGGGCAACTTAACATTTACTGCATTCCTTGTGAATCATTACAGCATTCAATAGTCTTTGAAATTAATCTTTTCCCACTGCGAAAGGATGTTTTAGAGAAGCTGCAATAGATATCTGAGCTATTTTTGCACTGTTGGACAAAGTCATTGCGTGTGTTTTTTCTTAACTGACAATACAAACCTTATTTTCTACTTTAATTGTTTGTACCAGTAATACAAAGCCAGATGATAAAAATACAGGTAAGTGCACAACACAAGGACTAATTGAGAATGAACAGCAGATGAAGCTTACATTAGCTAATGGAAAGAAAAGACTAACTCTGAGCCTGGATTATGCTCATTTCCTAATCAAGTGCAATGCTAAAAGTGCATGTTGATGTATGCCAGAAAATCAGGTAAAAAAGAAGAGCTTTATTGCAGTTCACCTCTTCGGAGTTTCTGTTTCAAAAAAACTTTATGTTTGCTATGGAAAAGGTTACCATCTTGCTAGACAGATGTCCAAAGCAAAACTGGTACCTATACTACAAATATATTAAGTGGTTTGATAAATCTGATAGGCATTTGTAATTAATAACTTCACAGACAGAGAGGCTGGTTTATTTTCAGGCAACAGCTGCACAAGAAGAGTGTGTGGGAAGGAGAAGATGAAGAGTGAGGGGAAAACTGTCATGGTTTTAGAAATCTGGAAGAATCAAGAAGCTGAAGTGAATGGGCAGGCTCAGGACGGATTGTGCTGGACTGAGCACTTACTGTCTCCAATCATACCAGCAGAACTGTGAAAAACACCTGTGATATCTGTACTCTGTTCTTTCTATCCTGTATGCTAATAAAGTATTGGAACTGCAATGGTTTATCTTTGAAGATCAACTGAGTTTCAGACCATGGAGAGGGTGTACTGCACTGGCAACTTGTGCATCCCCAAGGAAATTGACCATTTGCAGAAAGAGTGAGGGTTTCATTTATTTACTTTCAACATTTTACTCACAGTGGGAACTAGAGTGCAGCAGCGAGGAAGAATGTTAGTGATGATAACATTGCTGGTAAAATGGTGATATGGATTCTTTTGCTTCCTAGTTTAGTGTTTACTTGTAAGAAGGCTGCAGATCTGATAACCTTTGCCAGCTCTGTTAGCAGTGACCTTTTGATGCTCATTAATAGCACATGCTGTAATTACAAAACAACATACATTATGAGATCCTGATGTTGAAGCTATGTCCCTATAATGGTTACCTTCTCTTTGGAAAAACATATGTTTAGACCAAACATTAAACACTCTCCATTAGCTGCATGGCAGCTCTTAGTACGTTAGTTACAGTACTTAATTTCTTCATTTTGGTTGCTTTGTCCTACAGTCTGAACACTGGGGGAAAAGCCTGAATAAGTCTTCTGCATCTAGCTAAATCAACATACACATACTTACCTGAAACATTGTAGGATACCATTGTCCAGAAAAGTCTGAAGGCTTTTATGAAGATTTGTTTTTTGACAATGTATAGCATGAACACTGTTTGAAAGGCTGTTGCTTCCTTCAGTTTCCTGATATTCCACCAAAACAAACTGAATTGACTGAAATACAGCCTACTGATGCTTTTGTATCACTTTAGAAGCTAATGGCAACCTTCCACCTCTTTTGTTGAATGGTGTAATTGGCCTGCCAGAGAGGATCTGGGATTTTAACATGTTTCTTGTTTGGCAGAGCTAATCAATTATTCTGCAGTTGCTATCCAGGCTGCAGACTTTTCTTCATTGGGGTCATTAAGCTTGTCAAAACTAGTTTGTCACCACAACTGCTGACCCTCATTGCTTTTGACAGCAGCACAAGTGTCAGACTAAAGAGGCCTTTGCATTACAAGAAAGTAAATAACTGATCAGAGCCCACCAAGCATCCTGACCATATGCCACAGCATGCCCTTCTGACACCAAGAGAGGTGGAAACAGTACCCACTAAATTACATGAGGTCACCAAACAACACCACTAATGATTCTGCAGAATAAGTAAACAAAGCTTCAAACAGCTAAAGAGGAGGAATACTGGAAGGCAGTGTATGACCTACATGGATGATAGTGAAGCATTGTTTACATTTCAGTTAAACGATGATGCAAGTCACTTCGTCTAAAACAAAACTCTGTGAGAGACACTACCAGCTGAGTCAGACCATATTTTTGGAAAGTTGATCAGACACAGTAGCTGGCAGTTTGCAGTTTGAGCCCAATCCAGCATATCATTACTAGACAATCCTCTCTATATTCTTGGCCACCCAAGTGATGTCTGAATCAGGCCAGTGGCAGATTCCTTATCTGATGTAATACGAGTCACTAACTACTTAATATCAGACCACATTTACTACAGTGGAGTAAAATTTGTCATGAAACCATCCGCATATAACTAGAATTTGCTTCGCTGAAAGTACAAAATGTAAGAGCCTTGTGATGGAATTAATCACTCCTAAGTACCCATATCACTTTATTTTGGTGGCAAATAATTCATAACCCACTCCTTCACTGTTGTGATTATATTCAATTTAATGAGGTAACATGGAATTAGCACCATGCCCTCTGTTGCTATAGGGTATTTGACAGGAGAAGAGAAATGAATGAGAAGTTTCAGAGGAATTTTAGAGGTTTTCTGTCATCACATTGCTAACTATTCAAGACACCAGCTCTGGAAGGGCCTTTTATGCCCAGTACCATAAGAGCTCCCACTTGGTTCACGTGATATGACTTGTACAGACATAAGCTCATCCCAGAAGTAAATCTTCACAGTGTCAGGACCTTCACCTGTATGCTACCCTACAGTACAAGAAAAGCTCTGTAAATATAGTGACAGCAAGATGTGTTCAGTTTTCCCCCTAGAAGACTTCAAATTATGTCACCTTTTCCCCATACTTTTTGTAAAGCAGTTATTTTTCTAAGCCTTTAAGATACCTTTTTAATGAAAGCAGGCATATGCAATGTAGGTCAGCAAACAGGATCCAGTCTCAAGAGACAGTGACTGTTGTTGGATTGTATGTCTATGTGAAATACACTTATTTAAACAAGGCTGAGTGACTTAATGGTTCACCAGCAACGTAATGACTTTGAACATCACTGTTCCCATTTAAAAAAGGAAAACAAAAGAAGATGAGGAAAAGGGACAAAGAAGAAAGAAAAGCAGAGTAGTCATTCACAGGATCCCAGGATTTTGTTGAGTCCTAATGATCTCATTCAGTATTTAATCTCTGGTGACAAGAAGGTTTTTTTCCTCCTTTATGCAAGAAAGCAAATTCAACATTAACAAAGCCCTGAATCTGATGCCAAGATTGGATGTGAATCTTAAATTGTTTCTAGCCTTCTCTGTCCCTTCCCCCTGGACATAAAGAGTAGCCACAACCAAAAAGTTATGCTTAAAAAAGTCACATAATTATTTTGAGCATATTTTAAATTTATATTTGGGATAGGGTTGTAAAAAGGGACTATTTCATTCACTGGAAAAGAAATTTAAAAAAAAGAAAAAGACAGTCTTCATTGCGGTATGAAGAGCTGGGGAAATGACAAATATTGCAACTTGCCAAGGATCACAGACAAAAGTTTTTAAAATATGCACATTCCTTGACTGGCAAGTTTTGTTCTTAAAATGAGGCAGGGGTGAGACCAATCTGAATAGAGGAGAGGCAAAATACGACTAGGGAAAGAAATGGATGTGACACTCACCCTATTTCCTAACTGCTGATCACTTGTAGGGTGAGGTACTCCTCATGGAAAACAAATTATGTTATTTTTGATGTTTTTATTTCATGGAACAGCATTGATGTTAAGAGTTGGTACATGCAGAGGAAGGGGAAAAAATGTTTTTCCTTTTTGTTTACCTTTTTGTTTAGCATTCACATACACCCAAATGAACCCTTGCTCTCACGTGTTGTACATCAAAATTTTACAGAGTCCAGGTGTTGAATGGGCCACGTAAATATCCCAACCCAGCACAGTTTACATCAGGAAAGTTTATTTTAGAATTTTTTATGATTGTCTGTTAGCAGCCTGAAGCAGTAAAAGTTCAGTGCAAAAATAATGACTAAATGCATATGAAGGGTTCCACAAAGATTCTAAGTCAGGAAAGCAGCACCTTAAGTTGCAAAGTGGCTTTTTTTCTCTCTTTTTCTTTTTTTCTTTTAAGGATTTTCATCAAAAGGCACAGGAAAACAAACCCATTATTATATAGCTTTTATTTTCTGAAAAACTAAGAAATATACCCATCAAATGCAGATTCTTACCATACTAAGGGTAATGTACCTTATATCACCAACAGGTGTCAGGGAATGACAATAGGTGTCAAAAAGAAAAGGAATAAATGTACTAAGCCATCCACACATCAATAATCCTCTGTGATCTTCTCATAATTCCTTTAATGTGCCCAGAACATGTAACTGTTGTGGGAACCAAGAGGAAGGAATCGGAGTTGTTCAGATTTCTGTCACAATTTCAACCAGAAATCCATGACCCTTAACCCCTGAAGACACAGTGACAGAAGTATAGCAGCAATGAAAAAACCTGCATTTTGATAGTAGCTCTTCAGAGCAGCCATTCATCCCAGAACTAGACTTAACAGGTTAAAATTTGAGGTCAGGCCGCTACACCTAACTGACCTGCAATGTAGAAACTCTCTTGTTTTTTCTTCATGGGAATAAAGCACATTTTTCAGTGTTAAAGTTAGAAATTCCTACAAAACTATCTCTTTAACTGGCATATGGATCTGGCTTCTATCAGAAATCATGCTTTATAAATCTTAGAATGGACAGAAGCTGACTAAAACAGCAAAGTTGTGAAAGACAGGTCAGTACAGCCACATGTAAAGACTGGGAATTAGGTTTCTCAGTATTGTTTCTAGTCAAGTTTAAAACACAACTCTATTCAGTCTGAGCATTCTGCAAATGTACACATTTTAGCACAGTTTTATAAAAAACTGATTTCAAACTGTCATGCTTGACTATCCAGGGAAAACACACTTTTAGTGTATTCCTAAATATTTGCGCTGTTCATACAAGAACATGAATAATTTTAAATAATAGAACACAGCTTGTGTACCCAAGTGGAATATAGAAGAGATTTAGAGTAAAGAGCTCTAAAAAAAAAAGGTTAGGATGAGTATGTGAACACAAGTTAAGAGTTTGTGAGACGACTGGTCTCTTTTACACAGAACATTTCACAAGTGAGAAACTAATATGAGTAAGTTATAAAAGCACCTGCAGAAGAAGTGGCATTTTGCATTAATTTTAATTACATATAAATACCTACACAAGTGCAGCAACATCAACAAACCAACCCAAAGAAAATTATCCAATATTCCTTTATTACAAAATACATCTGAGGCTGGAATGTGCTGTAGGAATGAGCTATTCTACGAATATGAAAAATCAGACACGCTTACAAGCTATTCTATACTTAGCTATAGAAGAAAAACTTGACCTGCATTTTTTAATTATCAATCATTTAGTAGTAACCTGCACTGAAAAATGGTTAAAGATCTTAGTGAAAAAACTGTTGTTAAAGAGATGTTGTATACAGCTTCACAGCATGTTTTGATGGGACAAGCAGAAATGGCTTTGAACTGAAAGAGGGTAGGTTTAGATGAGGTATTAGAATAAATCCTTTGTTGTGAGAGTGGTCAGGCACAGGAGCAGGGTTGTCCAGAAAAGTTGTGTTTCCACTTTCCCTGGCAATGTTCAAAGCCAGGTGTGACAGTTTTGAGCAACCTGGTCCAGTGGAAGGTGTCCCTGTTTATAGCAGGGAGACTGAAACTAGATCATCTTCAAGACCCCTCCAACACAAAGCATTCTGTGACTGAAACCAGCTGACTAGAATAAAAAATACACTTTGCTAGTTAATTTAACATAGTGATTTTAACATTTTCCTACTTGATTGACATATATGGAGCAAGTCAGTAAGATAAGGCAACTGGTGCCAGCAAAAGCTGATTCCAACTTTAACTGCACAGTGCTGCAAAATGTTTTCCCAATTGCTCCACCAACATCTCTGGTGGAAGTGATGATGTTGCAGCATTTCCTCATCCACAAAGTCAGGTAGGTTAGTTTCTAACATCAGTATTTAAGCAAGGAGCCTTAACAATTATTCACTCAGCTAGGGAAAACCTATGCCATTATGCAACTTTCAAAGCCAGCAAAGCACAGGAAGAATAAATGCCAGCAGAAACCAGCTACTGGGAAAAGCCTTGTATTGTGCCATGCCACTGTCTGAAAAACTCATTATATATGGTTGTGCCTGAGTAGTCTGGGTTTTTTCAAGTTGTTTATACTTGTATTACAAAGCAGTACAAATTTATTCCTCAGTATGTTGTAGTCACATGTTTTCCAATAATTTTTCAGCTCATAAAAACCTCAGCAGAGCCTTCTCAAGCAAATGACAAGGTCAGAGGAGCTTTTCATCAACTTTCCAGTGGGTGTGAATTTACAGCTTCATCCACAGGTGTGTTAGAATGTCAGGTATCTTTCTACAGATGGTAACAAAAAAAGGACAAAAAATGAGGGAGGATGAGAAATCTGCAAATTTTCCTTCCGGGGAAATTCTAAGATTCATCCTCAGATTTCAGTGTAAGTTATTAAATTTTCAGTCCTCCAAGTACAAAACAGAATTTCTCAAAAGTAATTTTTAAAAAGTCAGCAGAGAAATTCCAACTCCCTCAAAACTGGACCCTGCCATCAGCAATGCAGTGAAATGATTGCAAAGATCCTCTTCTCTAGACCACCTACCTAGCCACAGTCAGTGATGGTTCTAGGTTTTTGTGTTGTTTCTGCTGGTTAAACCTGCATGCAAGTTTGCATGACTAAACAATGTTTTGTGTCAATGCTCGGTTAAATTTTTGACTAATTATTGGCTTGGCTGTGTCCTGTGCTTCACTATCAAAACAAAACAAAACGAAACAAAACATAACCAAAAAAACCAAACCAAAAAAAAAAATCAACATTGAGTCATACAGGTCATGTATGGAAACAAATTAGGTGGTGCCTGCCAGCTGTAGATCTTGAGCTCTTGAACTCTCCCTTCAGACTCAATGCAGCAGTACCAAGTGCAACACTTAGCATAGAAAAAGGTCTCCTCTCCAGTTTACTCTTGAAAATCCCACAAAACGTGGACAGTAACAGGTATGAATACAGTTTATACCAACACAGAATGTACTCCTCTTTCAATACTGCTTTGGAGGCAACGTTTTATTTCTTTTCTTTTTTCTTTTCCTCCACGCTGGCATAATCTACAGTAGGACTTCACCTGGTTTATTTAAATAAACTTGGTTGCCTTTTTTCTCCAAGCAGCAATCAGTTTCCACCAAAAGCCCCAGTTGTAAAGAGTGTTGGTGTATTTTTTGGAAAGGTAAAGCAAACACAAAGAAAACTTCTCTTAAAACCAATACAAAGACACTGTCAAAACCCATGATATGCTTATTTCCAGGGCCACTGGTTAGTTTGAATCAAAGTCTGTAAATTTTTATTTTGATTTTAAAAATTCTTTTGGCTGACTGCAAGAAAAGCATGAGCACATGTTTAATTTTTTTCTAAAAATGCAAAAAATGTTATTTTTAATCTTGAATATGACTAAAGTAACAATTCAAAAATGTATTTCTGCTACTAAAACATATTTAATTTTATCTTACTTCATACGGAAAGTTTTAAAACTTTTTATTTTACACTTACTTCTTGGAGTGTTTGGAGTTTTTAAAATTACCTCATCGCCTGATTTCTCATGACAGAAGAAACTGAGATGAATCCTCCCAGTTTTCAAAGAACAAACAGAAGACAGATGCCCAAGAACAAGAGGGGACAAGAAACTGATGAGGTGATAAAGAGGAAGACCATGATAATAAACTTAGAATGGAAGGAGGCTGAAAACATCATCATTCTCCCACCTGTTGCAGAAAAAGCTGACCATGGAGGTAGGAAACCCCTTCCAAGGCTAGATAGGGTGCCTGCAGCCATGTTAACAATATTTTTTTAGGAATAAGCATCTTCCTTATCTGCATGCATTGTATTTTCCAGATAAGTGAATACACGCTTGGCTTTGCTGAAGACTTCACACATTGTGCATACATCTCAAGAAAATTTGTAGCATTTGTGGAAGCTTAGCAGACCTAGGAAACAAAAAAGCCCATAGCTTTCTTTGGACTTTTAGCCTTCTTTTTTTTTGCAGCTATGGAAATCAGGAGTTGAAACAGCTTACCACAACCACCACACCTTTTTGGCAGGGTAAAATTGTGCACAACATCAGGATATCTTTGACTCACCTCTGTCTGCTTCAATCTGGTTCAATATTGTGATGTGGCTGTCTGGGTACTGGCAGTAAAGGATGCTTTTGTGAAAACTTCAGCTTTTGGAGAGTAACAAAAAAGAACAGGCTTGATAATGACCCTGCTCTTTGCTGTGAGCACTATATTCAGTTATTTCACTGTTTCACTTCTCAGAGAAATTTTCCTTCCTTTCTCAGAAATCATGGCCTACTGCTGTGCTTCATTCAAACCCCATAAAACCTAAGGACACAGAAACTACACTTGGTAAATTCATACTAACAGCTGACACCTTTGAAATTATCAAAATTACTCTCACAATGAAGTTCTCCTGTTTCTCGGGCACTAACTACACACACAAAACCACAGAGTTGAAGATGCACATTCTTAAGTAATTATCATTAGTCAAAAGTAAACAAAATGTCAATAATTGAAAGCTCAAAATTATAAACAATCTTAATTCACAACATACAGACTAAAAGCTAAAAACTTCAGAGTTGCAGTCACAACCAGATAGATACAAGAGTAAAATCTATTGAACATGAACTCATATAATTAAACATCCAAGAAATCTACAGAACACAGAAAGGTGCTGAGAGGCACGCTATCCTATTCAAGTGAAAAATAAATATTTAGAAAATATATAAGATGTCACAGATTTCTCTGAGGAGCAACGCTCTAGAGCCTTCACAGCTTCATTGCCCTTGTCTGGACATGCTCCAGCACCTCAGTTTCTTTCTTATGGTGAAGGGCCCAGAACTGAACATAGGATTTGAGGTGTGGCCTCACCAGTGCCCAGCACAGGGGGACAATCCCTGCCCTGCTCCTGCTGGCCACACCATTGCTGGCACAGCCCAGGATGCCGTTGGCCTTCTTGGCCACCTGGGCACTGCTGGCTCCTGCTCAGTCACTGTCACCAGCACCCCCAGGTCCTTTTCCTGTGGGCAGCTTTCCAGCCACTCTGCCCCAGCCTGTGGCCCTGCCTGGGGTTGTTGTGAGCCAAGGGCAGGAGCCAGCCCTGGGCCTTGTTGAACCTCCCACCATTGGCCTCAGCCCATGATCCAGCCTGTCCACATCCCTCTGCAGAGCCTTCCTGCTTTCCAGCAGATAAAAAACCCCATTCAACTTAGTGCTCCCTGCGAGCACACTGAGGATACACTCAATCCCCTCATCCAGATCATCAAGAAACATCTTAAACAGAACAGGCCACAGCACTGGGCCCTGGGGAACCCCGCTAGTGGCTGGCTGCCAGCTGGATGTAGCACCATCCACCACCACTCTCCTGGCCCAGCCATCCAGCCAGTTTTTAACCTCACACCACACGTTGTCCAAGCCATGAGCTGCCAGGTTTTCCCAGAGAATGCCATGGGAGATGGTGTCAAAAGCTTTGCTGAAGTCCACAGCCTTTCCCTCATCCATTAGCAGATCTTGTGGCGTACTCAGGATCTTGTAGCAGCTTCGTAGAGACAAAGAATTTGGGATGGAGCTAAATTAAAATCAGCCTAGCATATTCAGCATCACAAAACAAATTTTCTTCATTATATAAAAGAAGTTAATCTCGCAAGCTAAATGTTTAAATTTCATAAAAAGACGCTTCCAGCACAATACATTTTTGCCTTTTGGCACATATCATGCATGTAAGCTTAGAGAAATTCATGAGGACATCTTACTGAACAGCAGTTTAACTCTCATTTCAGCTAACAGTGAAAAATGAGGGTCACTGTTTTAACAGGAGAGAAAAATAGTATTATTTAGACCATAATCATAATGTGATTTGTAATTGATATCAATAAATATGAAGTTTCTGTAAAAAACTGTGGAGTGTGTGTGCAGCAGGTCAGTTAGGAATATTTCTTAATTCAAGCTCTGTAATCAAGGCTATAAAAAATGGAAAATGTACTATTGACCCTATCTTCTGTCTGAATCAGTACAGACTGTCTGGCTCTTTTTGTTCTTTTTTTTCTTGCTTTCTTTCTTTCAGAATTTTATTCTCACTTCCCTGTAGCTGGTTTCCAACAACTCAGCTAATTAAATACCACAGTGGTGACAGTGAATTTCAATGATTGCCCCATGGACTCTTTCCAGCTTCCTAGCTCAGCCATCAGAGAAGTTCTCACTGTAGAGTTGAGGCAAGTTCATCATGTTTCTGCACATACTGCCCACTGGCTCAGTTAAAACATGGGTTGGCATTGCACTTCATGCTGTAAGAGAAGGGCAACTAACTGACCCTGCAAGTACTGGCCATAAAGAAAACAAACAATAAAGAAAAGGATTGTGGCATATGTAACAAAAAAATACCACAGTTGCAAAGATGTCAATGTTATGTCTTTCAGTTAATTTAAAGGAAAAGCTTCAGTGAGGAGACAAGCTATAGAGAAAGAAGATCAAAGAATGTAAAGGAACAACAAGGCAGGTAAAGAAGGGAAGAATGGAGGAAATGATTTATGGGCAGGGCAGAGAAAACCCAGGGAAAATATTCTATGAAAAAAGGTAATTTCTGTTAGTGGTTCCAGCAGATGCTTATATCAGGTTGAGTACTTGAAAGCAACTGCTTCCTGAATGAAAGTTGTTTAAATGGTTTTCTAAAACTGAACTTGGAGAAAAGCTGTTGGCCCACTTTGTGTCCCCAAAGTGATGGTATATGTCTACTGCAGAAATGGGCTTAGATGGCAAAACTGAAGCAAAGACAACCCTCTCTGAGCTATGGTTTATTCCCAGTGATCAATACTGAGGTGGGAAACCTAGATAATACTTACCTGGAGACCCTGCAGCCCTCTGATATTACATTTCTAGGTTCCAAACCCTGAGAAGCACTCACATCCAAGACCTTGAATACTTCACAGATACACCCAGCCAGATATGCTGCCTACAGTTTTTGAGAGGGACAACAGTACTCCTTGGGAACACATCCATAAATCTTTAAAATATCAGAAAAACAGGAATTTAAGATGATAGAATAATCAAGACAATAGAAACATCCCACTTCCGATTTCTTGGCATATTTATGAAGTTTAAAAACACAAATAAACAATTCTACTACAATTAAGGGTAAATTATCCTCAAGTTTCTTATAAATTGATAAAGGCTTTTATGCCATTAGCAGAATCATATTTATAAGTAAAGAATAGCCAAAATTTTAAAATTCATAAACTAGAACCTTCTCAACAAAGTAAACATTACCATTTCCAGGACTCAAAGGATCTGATAAGGTCTAGATACAAATAATTTTAGAGCTGAACAATGAGATTTTAATCCTTAAAATTATTTTTTTTATTTGCACTATGACTAAACAATGTCCCTCCAGGTTGTTCCTTGGAATGGAAATAGAACTTACAGCTTCTCTAAATCAATACCTGAGAAGTTACAGGATGAATTCTTTTACATTCTCTGCTTGTGACCATCTTGTTACACTGATTCTGTATAACTGTTTAAATTACTGTTCAGAAAGAGCTCCCATGCTCCTGAACAGACAAACTTGGCTCTTTTAGTGGTATGCCTGCCATAAATTTTTCTCTCATGTTCCTTGTGATTGTCATAGTTCCAAAAGCAGCTTGCTAAGTTGCAGCTTTTCTTTCTAACATACTGGACATGAAAGCAACAGGTTTAATTACACCATGTTGTCCAAAGTACACAACAGACAGCAGAAGTAATGTATCATGCAGACCTTATCAAATCACAATAATGTTCTCACTGTATATTCTTCAAAATAATTTCTCAGGATGTTTTAGATAAACGATAAAAAAATGCACGTTATTTTTATATGTTAGTGTTGCATGTCAATACTGAGGTCTTGGAAAAAAGTGTTTTTACCCTTTGGTCAGGATACTTAGACTCCATGACAGGACAAATACAACCAGCTTCTGCAGTCATGCTCAGCCAAAAAAAAAACAAACCCCTCATAACCCTCCAGTGTATTTCCTGGGTCATTAGTAGCATAGGATATGTCATGGATGCTTTTTCATTTTAACATAATTCTGACTATAACTGGGACAGAGTGAAAGAGCAACACTATGGTTTTATTTTTTGGCATATTTATGAAGCATTCATGGAAAAAGAGGGTCAATATAAACCCAACTTAGGGTGCAAGCCGTCCACATAAATGGAGTACTGTCTTCATGGATGGAAAAAGTCAGTGATACAGGTCTAACTTTGGTACAAACATCCTACACTTGGACACTGTGATTAGCAGAAATCAGTCCTGGAATAAGAACAGACTCCCCATTTAGTCATTCTCAAAATACCATGTGTGAGAACAGCTTTCCATTTGGTATCCATGAAGGATCAGCATTTAAACATTTCCGTTTTCTTCCAGTACCCTGGTTGCTAAATCAGTAATACTAGGCTCATGTAAAAAAGTGAATCTTTATTTCAACTACAATATAACTGTTTTGGTTTATGTTGGGCTTTTCTTAAGTTACTCTGAATTTTTGTCTGTGAGTTTGTTACTACTTTATAGAATAGCACACTTCAATTAATTTGTTTTGTTGCATAACTATTGTATTTACTTACAGAAAAGAACATGACATTCAAAAATGCACTCTTATAATTTGTTCTGCCTCTGGCAACATGTAGTAAAACTACTCTGAATTTTAATACAGCTGCATATATAACAAAGTAAGAATGTTTACTAGAGAATTAATTTTAAAAAAGGCTAGCATATTAATTACAGACCACTTCTGGAAGCATCTCATTTTTCCATTTGTTCTTGCAGTGAAAAGTTTAAACCTCTGAGAGATGACATGCACACTAATAGGTTAATCTTCTTCTTCTTTTTCAGTGCCCATTTATACAGAACAAAGACAATCCGTCCATTTGCTCTGTGCGCCTCTCCTTCCACTCATGGCATAAAACCCATTCAGGAAATAATAACAATTAAAGAAAAAAAGCTCAACAAAAACCTCCAAGAAACTGAGGAATTTCTTTTCTTGAAAGACTTTGTTGGGGGTACATTTTATGTGTAAATGTGAATATTGTAAGCATCAGGTTTGGATTCACATTACCATTAGCATCCCAAGAATCCCTCCAGTAGCTACCTAAAGCTAAGAATACTCCAGTCCAAACACTAACCTGCTTCAGTGCCAACAGCTGAATTGTGTAGCTTTTCCTTCCAACTCCTAAGCTGAGGGTGCCCTTGTATTTCAAATCTTTAACGTGTATAAAATTTAAAAAAAGCAGCTGCGTTCTTCAGATTAATTTTATTCATTCAACAAACACACAAATCAACACTTTATTCATCATAAAGAGAAAAAACTAAAGATTATATTTATGGAATGACATTGAGAGTCTTAATGTCTTTGGTTCAAGTGTGTAATTGGTTTGCCACTGTCAGACTTATAAATGTGTAACTCTGTGCTTCAAAGTAAAAAATATTTCAATTAGAAGCATAATTTACAAACTAAAGTGAATAACAAAATAAATTTCCATAGTTAAGCTTAGTGCTAAAATATCTTTGATCATATCTCAGCCTAGAATTATAATTTTATACAATTTTAATCATCAATCCAGAGGTTGTATTTAGCTCATAAAATTGAGGAAAATTACTTCATGGGAAAAAGGAGTAATTCTTCATGGCCTTGTAACAATTTAAGCAGGAGACATTAGAACAGCTATTGTGCAGAAGTCAAGTGTCCAGTTTGAACAAGAGTATGGGTTGTGGAGCAAACAGCACAGCAGAAAAAGTTTATTGCCCATATATGCTGACGAGTAGAGTGTTTTTTAAGTAAGTCTTCTCATTTTCCAAGATGTTCCATACAGGTTTTTTTTTTTCTCTCACCTTCTCTCAGTACTTCAATACTTCCTGTGCCTGCAATCACTTTAGTGATTGACCCTCCTATTTACCCTGCCTCACCTTTTCAGCCCTTCCTGCAACTCCATCTTTCCCCTGGGACCTGCCCCTTGCCACTGGTGGGACAAACAGCAGCCTCTGACACAGCAAGGTTGGAATAAAGGGCACTGACTGGACAGAGTGTTTCCACCAATCTGAATTATTGCATTATAACTGCATTTCCCTTAACAGAAGTAATAACTTAGGCTCCTACTGGATCAAGTTACCAAATTTCAAACAAGCTGCAGGAACTTCAGATCAGACCCTGTCTTCTCTGTTTCTCTTTATGGACAGAAACTGCAATAGTGAAGCTTTTCCTCCACCAAAAGAGGAGAGAGCAAAAAGAAAAAAANAAAAAAAAGAAAAAAAAGAAAAGTTGAGAGAGAGAAAAAGGATCAAAAGTTCAGTCTACTCTTGGAGTCATGTAAGTTTACTTCCTATATGTATCAGAAATTTCACTTTTTATTTGTATCAGATTTCCAACTGTGGTTTAAAAACGCTGTATTTCTTGGAAGATATAATGGTGACTGGTAAAGTATTTCATCACACCTTTATTCACTTTTAGTCACATTAATGACCCATTTAGGGTTAGCTTCCATAAGTTCAGCTAATCCAAATGACTTTACTTTTTCAGCTTGCTGGGTTATTCCAAATACCCATTTATATGGATAACTGCAGGATGTGATCTTGAAACATTTTAATGTTCTTTCAGCTGTGGTCTTTCAATCTCTTTTCTCTCTGTGAAAAAGTAATATTCTCTGCCTCATTCTCTCCACCACAAGGAGTGTTTTCAGGAGCATGTATTTCACAAGCATTTTCTTTCAGGCTGTGTTTAAGTTCTGTATCGTTACAAGGAGTCGCATATTAGATTTATTCTGCCAGGGTTGGCCTGGAAAAGCTGCTCTATATTCATGAGGGACTGAACAAGAACTGTTCTTCAGTACTCCATTCCTTAGCTAAAGCTAACACAACCCTTGAGTATTGTCTAGGTTTTGTTGATCATTCACAATGGTCTTCCTCAACTCTAGGAGTGAGGCTTTTCAACTGGTTCATGTCTACTTGAACTGCAGTGCATAACTGGAGATATTATCACTGGACCAAGAATAAGGTAAGGATGGTATCCCCATGTTACACAGACAGTACTACCACCTGTGTCCTAAAAGTCTCATTTGCAGCACAATAAAATTATTTAATGATATTCAGCTTGGAGACCATTACTGTATTCTTTGTCTTTCCCTGAAAAATCTGTTACTCAGGCTCCTACATGGTTCATTATTACTGCCTAAGTACAATCCCTTATTTTTGTTCTTACTGATACCAACCAAATCAAAACAAAACAAAACCAACCCACACCAACCCACAAACATTAAAAAAGAAAGAAGTTTTGTATTCTGATCTTGATTACTCAAGTTCTGGCTATACTGCTCCAGTGCTTATAACATGTATCATCTGCAATCACCAAAAGCTTTCACAAAGAATTGTCACAACATCTATATTGGATTTATAAGTGTCCTTTCATAAGGAGTACTGGGGTCAGACACAAGCTAAAACCAGCAAAAGCAATTTAGAATGCACTTTAGAATGAAGCTGAGCCTTTAATAATAGAGCAGATATTTGAGAACAAGGATGATGTCATGAGCATGTCTTTACTCAGTTGAAAGAATCCAAATTATTTCTTCGGTTGTCTGGCTGTAGTCCTTATTTACACAGACTGACTCACCAGTGAAGGAACTTGGGGAGGGATGAATCACTTGAATCATGCAGGCTGACTGGGCATCATCCATAGGGCTACTCACTGTATTTTCCTGAAGTCTCAGCTCAACTGTATTTACATATTTCTGGCGATAACCTCTACTGCCTCCTTGTCTGTCTAGTCTGCTAGCACATTATTCATGTCATTAGGATTTTTCCTACCTCAACATCTAATGTCTGACTAAATCCAGAGTAACCAAGTGCATGAGTCAAGTTCTCTATTTTCACTTATTGTCAAAGCATACCCATACAGTGTCAATTACTGGCCTGTTTTAGGACTCCATAAATTTTCAGTGAATTTTTCTTTTGTGTCTAAGAAAGTTTTTGAAATTAAAAGCTCAGATGCTTTGGTAGGGACATTAAAGATCAGACATTAAAGATCACCTAACTCCAATCCCTCTTGTTCCACTGGATCAGTTTGCTCAGAGCTCCATCCAACCAGGTTCTTGAACGCTTACAGGGATGAGGTATCCAGAAATTCTCTGGGTACTGAGTTCCACTGCCTCACCACCCTCACAGCAAAGAATTTCTTCCTAATATCTAATTAAACTTACTCTCAGTTTGCAGCTATTCCTCCTTGTCCTGTCACTACATGCCACTGTAAAAAGTCTCTCTCCAGGTTTCCTTTAGGCTCCCTTCAGATACTGGAAGGCCAAAGCTTTCTCTTCTCCAGGCTGAACAGTCTGAACTTCCTCAGCCTTTCTCCAGAGGAGAGGTGCTCCAATCCCCCAATTATTCTGGGTGTCTCTCCTCTGGACAGCTCCAACAGTTCCATGTCTTTCCTGTGCTGGGAGCCCAGAGCTGATGCAGCACTGCAGGTGGGGTCTCAGCAGAGCAGAGGGGCAGAATCCCCTCCCTGGCCCTGCTGCCCACACTGCTCTGGATGCAGCCCAGGACACGTTTGGCTCTCTGGGCTGTCAGTGCCCATGGCTGGGTCATGTCCAGCCTCTCCGCCCCCAGCACTCCCAAGGCTTTCTCAGCAGGGCTGCTCTGATCTGTTCACCACAGATATCAGGGGCTGATAACAGGGGTTGCTCTGAACCAGGCGCACCTTGCACAAGACCTTGTTAAAACACAGGGAATTCACACAGATTCACTTCCTGAGCTTGTCCAGGTCACTCTGGAGGACATCCCATCCTTCACATGTGTTGATTGCACCACTCAGCTTGATGCCATCTGCAAATTTGTTGAGGGTACACTCAATCCCTCTGTCTGTGTCATGAATGAAGACATTAAATAACTCTGGTCCCAGTACAGACCCCTGAGGGACACCACTTGTCCCTGATGTCCATCAGGACTCTGAGCCATTGACCACAACACCTGGATGCCACTGACCAACCACCTTCTTATCCACCTAACAGTCCATTCATGATATCCCTCTGTGTTTTAAGGGAGAAGGATGTTGTGGGGGACCATGTCAAAGGGTTTACATAAGTCCAAATAAGTGACATCTGTAGCTCTTTCTCTGCCCCCTGATGCAGTCACCCCATCCTGGAAGGTCACTGGATTGGTCTGGCTGGACCTGCCCTTAGTGCAGCTCTGCTGGCTGTCCCAAACCAGCTCCCTGTGCCTTAGCACAGCTTCTAGGAGGTTCTGTTCCATGATCTTCCCAGGCACAGAGGGAAGGCTGACAGATCAGTAGTTCCCTTAGACAAAGAAAACCTTCTGTAGACAGAAGGTAAATATGTAAATATGGGAAGTATGTCCATGTCTATTGCCTCTGACATGACTACAGTGATGTGTGAGACTGGAGTGGATGTTCCTTGTGTTTCAGCATAAATGAACATGATGATGCATAATTTTAAAGCTTCAATCATTTAGTAATAGTGATAGTGGGTGGGTGGTTTGGCTTGTCTTTGTGAGTTGTTTTTGAGTTGTTTCCTATTTTTTGGTTGGCCAGTTGGTTTGGTTTTGGGTTTTATTTTGTTGTTTTGTTTTTTTTTTTTAATTTTACCTAAGCATACAATCTGAAGGTATAAAAATCCCCATTTTTTTCATCTTTCTTAGCCTTGTTCTCCCTGATCAAACACAGACGCCACCCGCAAGCCCTGAAAAAGTGAAAAGTGACTGCAGCTGAAGTCCAGCACTGACAGTGTTCAGAATTGGCTGCAAGGTTTAAAGTCCCATTTTCTACACTGCAGCCCTCATATAAAGTAATATTTTGTTCCTGCCTGCTTTATGAGTGTGGCTAAAATTGTGCTGTCAGGGGCTCGATCCAGGCACTTTTTACATGTTACAGTAATACACTGTGAATCACACCATGGGTAGTAGAGAGATATTGAACCTGCAGCTGACTGCTGCTGAGTAGCACCTATCATTTACAGCAAACAGATTACAGCTGGAATGTGACATGATTCAGTGAAGTAAGGGTCTGTAATCACAGCCCTAAACATGATCCTCTACAAACCATGGGCACACTCAGGAGACAATTCATCTCTTCTATGAAAGCTGGAAAACTTTACCTGGGAGATTCAGATGAGCTTTAATTTTTATGTATTCAAAGATCAAAAGGTCCATATATTAAACATCAGAACTTCTAATATATAACAACAGTAATTTGAATATCAAGCAGTTAGGATGCAATTTTCCAGAGAATTAAATAGTTACTTACTCTAGTGTTAATTCAGGAGGGAGCTCAAGCTCAGATACAGGATTTTCTAAAGGTTAAAGAAAAATGCCAGTGGAAATCAAAGTCATAGCAGGCCACAGATTAAAGAACACCAGCTGCAGAGAGCTGCAGATCTTCAAGATGATCTTAATAGATTAGTCCAGACCTAAAGGCATACATAGAAAAGAGCTTACAGTAAATGCTAATAAAGTTAGTTTTGAAAACTCAGAGGTGGGAAGAATTTTATTTTAAAAAGAAAAAAAGAAAGAAAAAGTTAAAGCGTGACTGAAGCAGTCATTGAGCTATAATTCAAAAATCTTGAATGGGCAGTAATGCCTAGCAAAGGCATGAGATCCAGTATGTCACACAGATACTAAACTATATTACTTGCTATAATGACTGTCAAACTCAAAGCATGGAATGACCAGTTCAAGGAAAGTACTGACATACCACAAGCAGCACTAAATATATGCAGGTCGCTTAACTGTGCTTTTCCAATCTTCAGTGTTTCCCAGTTCGCACTACCCACATTCTGTGAGTTCTTCACAAAGCTTAGAAAAAACAGTTTGCCACTTTCTAAGGATTTGCCTGAAACTGTAACTTAGTCTCACCTGTGCATTTGAGCTGGTAATTTTGAGAAACTTCATGTGCACATGCATACACACATGGACACACCTGTTCCCTACATTACTATGCAGGATGTAAGGTTGGACAGCCACAAATTAAAAAAAAAACTATTAACTGCCTGCTAACTTGTAGTCAACCCTGCAAAATTTAGCCCTTAGCATGCACAGGTTTTAACATAATAAACTAAAGCAGCAAAGGCACACAGTGAAGTAGAAGTTTTCATGCAAGTGCCACATGCCATAAACCCCAGTAACTGGCCCTGTGCAGCATCTGGGAAGCCTGGCTGCGCCCCAAGGACACCTCAGCAGTCCCCAGAGCTACCACCCAGGCATGGGGATGAGGTGACAGGGCCATGGGAGGGGACACAGCCTGTGATTACAGGCTTGATGTCCCTCTTCAGCAGCCTTGCCAGCAGCACAGAGGAGCACTGGCTTCCCTGAAGTGAATCACACGTTCAAAACACCCAACTTCTATTTTCTGCTGTTTGGATGGTTTTGTCTTTTTTTTTCCTAAAAAAAAATCAAATCTCAAATGAGACCTATGCCCTCTAAAACCATGAGAAGCCTCAGGGCACTCCAGAACAGCCCCAGCTGTGGAAGGGAGGCTGCATGACCCTGCCTCTCTCTGCCTCCTCTCTCAGACATGCTTCCCAGCAGGAACCTGAATATAGCCTTCAAGTACAGGCTGGGTAAAATTTCTGCTGTGTGGGCGGGTAAATGAATGACCTCTTCACACAGATAACTCTAAAATATGGGTTAACTATAGTCAGGTACATCTTGGTTTAAAACAACCCACTGACAGGAGAATAGAAAAGGCTAGTTCAGAAAGGATGCTCTCCTTTTCATGTTTCAGACCCCTGTATGCTGAACATGTTTTGAACACTGCTGCTGTATCTCATGCTTCAACCAGGATGGTCAGGAAAACTGCAGAAAAAACAGTCAGGCAAGGCCAGCTAACCCAAACAAATTTCTCACAAGAATGAGCAGGTCTGACTAAATATGCACACGGAAACTCTTATTTTTCCAGTTGTATATACACTGTTTCCATATCCTCATGCAGCATTTTCCATAAAATTACCATCTACAAAATTATTATACATCTAACTAAGAACACTAAAATGTTTAAAACTTCAAAAACATTTCGATTTACTGAATTTGAAATGTTTCATCTAAGCTTTAGGTGCAGCTGTTCGGCAAAAACATGTAGTCTGCAAGGGCCTGACATAGATCATAACAAGTTTTGTACTGGATTGTTTGTGTAAGGAACATGAATTTCTGGCTTCTAGGTTACATTTCCATGTCATACCTAATCATATTGGCTAAACTGCACAAGCTCTGTCACCTCAGCCACAAATTGTGAGCAGACTAATCATAGCTACCGTGCTGCTGTAGTTTATGTCTGGCAGAGAACATGACTAAGGAGACAGTTCTGGTCTGGAAAGTCAACAGGAGGAATCAAAGAGCAGACAGAGAGTCCCACTCCTGACTTAAGTACGGGCCCCTACCCTGACAGAAGTGTGGACCAAAACACCAATTTAAGCACTGGCTATATCTGGCAAAGACGGGGATGTAAGAAGCACACCCTGAGCCAGATCTCCTTGCCCAAATCTAGTTTCCAGGAAGAGTTTCCTGAAGCCTTGGCTCTGCTGTGCACAGACACCCAGCATTTTTTTCAATGTGTGCAAGCACTGCTAAGGAAAAGGATGTGAGGATCACTGAGCTTGGCAAGATTGTGATGACTTAAGGACTGCAAAATAAAATATTGTAAAATATTAGGTGCTACGGAAATCACAATCAAGCACTGAGAAAGTAAGTATTCACTAAATTTGTATGCTTGCTTATCCTACGTGAAAAGAACACCACAAAAACCTCTTAAAAAAACCTTATAATGGTGCTGTCCTGATGAGAAAAAAATTCCACATAAAAAAAGAATGCAGTGCTGCATGTGACTTCATTCTCACATCATGCCTCTCTTCAATTCTGGCACTTAAGTTTGAACCTGCAAATTTTATTTCTCTGTTTACTTGTGGGACAGAGCTCCTGATACATGAAGGCTTGTTAGCAAATATCAAGAACATTTGCACTTTTGATAGACACAAGGAAATACTCAGCCTCTAAGACCTATAGATCTAATACAAAGCTCAGAGTGATTTTCTAGAATCCTAGAGAAGGTAAAATTAATGCACTGCACATGCAGGAGAAGCCAAGTTTGGGGTTAGATTTCAATTGCAACCTCATCCTATAAGTCACACTTTGGAACTAGTCTTTTATCTTAATTTTATCTTAATTTTTAATCTTTGTTTATTTATCTTTATTTTAGATGCATTTATCTTAATTTTAATGAACATCTCATCAAATATCTACGGATCCATTCCATACAGGTATGTAGTAAATTACTGATTTGTACTTTTTGTGAAAGCTTGGAGTTCAGCATATATAAGATAGTAAATTAAGTCAAACAAAATATGTTTGTAAAGCTAATCAGAATACAAAAATAAAGCCTTACTACATAAACAGGTGAATACAGGCCTCAGCTCAAGAGTTATGTGCCATCTAGGTCTTGCTTTCAGCCACCCTGTTAGCAAATCTGTGAGTAACTGCTCACCCTGAAACTCAGGAGAAACCCTTTTTAATTGGTATGTCATTTTACCCCTTGATACAAAATACATGACATAAAGATGTCTTTGTTGAAGCTTGTTTTTTTCCACGTTTAAAGGATTAAACACAGGGAAGAAGGATGACCAAATTAAGCCTTCCTAAATAAATCTGTGCTTATTTATTCTTCAAAGAGACAGCAATGTGCAGGCAGAAGATGATAATGCGTGCTCGCAGCATCCCTTACACTGCCCCCAACTTAAGCACAGACCATCCTTCCTGAGAATTATGTGGTTCTGTGCACACTTTAAAACTCCCACTCAAGGAGTACTAAATCACTCTTTTCTTACCAAGTGAAGCACTGAAGGATAGTGCCACTCAGTATTTGTCATATTCTTTGAGGGTTTTGATGACGACAACATTGCTCAAAGCCTTTACAATCCCATCACCAGATGGCAGATGGTCACAGAATACAGCCACCACACAGAAACGCTCACACTGCAAGGATTGATTAAGTCTCTGTGGTGAACAATGAAGCCCAGGAAATCTTCTGGTATATCATCTGCAGCTACAGTTCTCAACAAGCAACATTTCCATTGTTGAAGGAAGACCACACATGAGCTTGTTCTCACAGTCATGTTGTCTAGTCTTGAGTGCTGAGGGGGATGCAGACAAGAGCTTTTTCTCACTCTTCAGCAAATACTGTGCCATTCAGAAGTGTTTTTCTGAGTGTTTCAAAGTCACATACTCTCTTAGTAAAACTTTTTGTCCCTGAGAGAGATATATTAGCCTAGGCAATAAAAAACCACCGTATTATCTTTGAATGATTACTATTTGTCATGCATTTTACTTGCAATAATCTGACCATCTGCCATGAAGACTGTAAATCAGAGTAGTGCATTTAATCAATTAAAAATAATAAGTTCTCAGATCTCCTGTAGCATGTTTTTTCTTTGCAGAAATTGTCATTAAGTGAATCTGAACAGTTTGTCAGAGACAGCATAATTGGATATTGAAAGCACAGGTCAAAAGTCAGAATCCTGTCAACCCTAGCCTTGCAAATAAAACATAATTGGACACTGAGAAAGTCACTTAGTAATAAATTCAACCAGGGACATAAATACCTTAACAATTACAACACTAAGTTTTCCACTTTTCCTGTTGCATGCAGGGCACAGGGAAAAAAACTGAGCCAAAGGAAGCCACTGCCATCATACTTTCCATCAGACTCATACACAAATATGATTGGTATTTCCCAAAAACGCCGGCTTGGTTGAACCCTCAAGGAACAGACAGAAAGACAACTATTTTATGACCTGACTGGGACTCAAGAATGAAAACTGTGCTGAGTCACTCAGCTCTGTCGACACCAAATATTTGCACACATCGTCACCCAGAACTGCAGGTGCCCATGGGACTTCAAGGTCAAAGAATTTCATGCTTATGGACCTGCCCAAAGCCAGTAGTTAAACAAGGAATTTCAGGACTCTCTGGTGCCAGCAGGGACATGAGGTTTCTTCTTCTGGGTCTGTAAAAAATATAGGCCTGCTCTCTAACAAAGGGCTGTGCCCTCTGAGTAAATGCCTCATAGCTGCACTGGAAGATGACACAGAATTTCCAATCCATAAAAGAGAAGCAGCTGCCACCCTACCTTTTCCTCCATTACAGTACTTAAATTTGACATTTCAGGAGTCAGGCTTAGGAGTTAACTCTCTGGTTACTGAATTACACAGTGACAGAAGATAAATCCAGTCATGTGAATGAGGCATTAAGTATTGCTACATTAAAATTGAAGAAGTTATGTATAAATTAAACTGCACATGTTTTCCACACAAAGAAAAGTCAAGAGGCATACAAAACCCCAAAACTTTCAGATGCTGACTAGTTTACATAGAAAAACAGCAGAAGACTAAAATATACTTAGACAAAGTAATACAAGAATAGCATATCTGCGCTGTTCCCCCAATTACAAGCAACTACCCAGCTGTTTCTACCTAAATTAAAAATTCCTATTTCTATAACAAATCCTCTTCCAGACGTGTCCCTCTGTGCCTATTTGTCCTTGCACCTAAGCTAAAAATGCCAGTGGACACAGAAAGGACGTGAAGATACAAGACTTCAAGTTAATAAACACCTCCCTCAATTTAGAAGGAATGCAGCACTCGCAGAAAATAGTCTGCACCTAGCTTTTAACAGGGGATTTTATGTTTACATGTACAGAGAAAACCTCTTACATCTGAATGAAGTACACTAATTAAAAACTCTGTTACAGTCAACTTATAAAAGGTGACCCTGAAAAAATCCTAAACTAAGCCCTTTGGGAGCCCAACAGACACTGTCTTTTGCAAAAGACAGATACATTAAAGAATGAAATTTTACATGAAAAAAGGCAATTTGCAACCAACCTATCAGAAATTTTTCAAGACAGGAAAATTATTTATATATTGAATTTTTTTTTCTAAATTGGTTAATGTTCAAAAAAATCCTAATTGGTTTCTGCATTTATTTCATTATAGAATATCTGTCTTAGGTTAAAAAAAATCTTAATGTTCTTTGTCTGAAGATTTTGATCTCAACCTTCTAACTTTTATCTTCATTACTGTAGGCTAATTTTCCTTTCAAATGAATATTTCAACTCATCTCACTTGCTATTTCACATTTCACATTTTAATTTATTTTTTCTTCTTCCACATTTCTAAGACAGGAAATCCATTTTAAGTCAGAAATGTCCTCGTAAAACACACCAAAACAAATATCTTGTGACCCATTGTAGCTATTGATCCCTGTTCTGCACTAGAAAGGAAATGGGACCACCAAGCCCTTACTCTGAGGATATTTACCCAGTTCTGCAGGAGCTCATGCCTTTTAATGAGGCAAGCCCCATTCAGTTGCCACTAAGAAGTATCAAACCAACTGGTCAGTGTGGGTTGAATGTTGCCTTTGTAAGCCCCTCTGCAGACTGAGTCACAATCCCAGAAATGAGCTTTGTGATGAACTGTTGACTCACATTATACCTCAGCTCCCCAGATTAGCCCTTGTTGTAAGTGATGGCAGCAGTCAGAAAAGCGTGAATGCTGTTCTGAGACTTCCAGCGCTCTAAATCTGATATTCTAATTAGCAAGAAATAAGTTCTAAAAGCTGGCAGCAGCTACAAATTAATGATCGCACCATCAGCTAACAAGCACCAAGAAAAGACGGGAGTGAAAAATCCATGCAAGACTATTTTCATCCCAGCTTGGATGGGAGCTCTGTTAGAAGAGCAGGGGTCTAGAATAGAAAAAGCACACGTTAAGGACCCTTACCCTTTTAGCTTTTCCTTTGCTAAAAGACTGAAGCATCACTAGCAAGACAAAAAGTTACAAGAGTCTGAGCAGTGCGTGGGCAGTGTAAGAGCAGTGTCCAGTGAATGGTTACTTTTCTATCAGCTCACAGAAAACTACAGCAACAAGTGACCTCAAAAAGCCAATTATTTATGGCAGCCAACATCTCCTCTACCCACCTGTTTCCGGGAAAAGTTAGCAGAGACACTGCAGAAAAGTTGAAATATCCCACCCAAGTGACTGTTTGAGGATCAGATGAATTGATGAATTGCCCCTTTGGAAATGATTGTGTCCGCATGTGTGCCTCCCTCCACAGAATTTGGAGAGCCTGGACAACTTCCTGAGGAGAATCAAATCCCACCAATAGAGTGCAGAAATCAGGGAAGGAACAACTACCAAGAGCTAAATGTCAGAGCCCACATCTTTACAGCAGTTTTCTTCCATATCTGTGTAAAAAAAGAGCTCTCTAACAACTGCACAGGAAAAGCTGCACAGGTGAATAAAAATTATAAACAGGTTTGACAGCATACTCCTACCCATGCTGATTTTAGGAAAGGTCCATCTACTAAAAATTATTATCTTGAAAGACCTTTCAAGATCACTCACTGTACTTTTTTAACTTGCTTTGGAGATAGGCCAAAGTGTACACATTTCTGTAGCTCAGGAAGACCGTCAGTATTGTTTCTACACATGATGTTGCTATTCAGAATATACTTTAAAACATGTATTTTAAGTTTGTTTGAATTCTGCCTGATACACTATAAATACATTTGAATTTGAGACAGTGTCTGAAACTCAGCTAAACTAATTTAAAAAATCTAATAGGGTAGGAGGATCTGTGAATTACTTTCAAATCACACAGAGAAAAAAAAATTATGGTCCCATAATGTTTAGTACCTTCTGACAGTAGTTCTGGTACTACCTCTGGTAATACAGAACTCAGCGAACATTAGCAAAGGTGACTCTGTTTTCTTTGTGATTCATTGTTTCAAACATACTTCAGGCAGGAGAAAAGACATAGCAAAAAATGTTACTTTCATAACATCTGAGTGGTCCTGCTGAGACACAGACTTCCGTGCAGATATCCCTCACTTCTGAGGAAATGAAAGAGAAATCAGACTTTGGCGCTTCTACATCCCCAGCCACAGAGTTGATTTTGGAAACTCTATTACACTTTCCATTACTGCTGACAGGCTGCACACATTGCTGTGCATACTTGAAAACAGAACAAGTTCTGCTTCACTTCAAATGGAAATACACAATGATAACGGATCAGGAACCTGGGCAGGCACAGCACTCATTCTGAGTAGTTACCACACAATTAAGCCCAACAACTAACTGGCTTCTTGCTAAATCCAGCCTGCTTTCCAAGAACTTTCCATGTTTTATGGAATCTGGGGAAGTGGAAACCTGTAACTGCTGGTGCTCAGACCCCTGGCTAAAAACAATAGCAGCTGGAGCATCACTGTACTTACAGGACTGTGGGACTAGAGAAAAGCCTGTCCAAATCTGACAGTGAGACCCAAAGTGAGATTTTAATAACTCATGTAGATAAAGAGGTATTTCATAATTTCATATAAGTATATATAAGAGTATTTTCTGTGGAAGTGATTACTGTGGTATCTCCCTTTTTTGACATTCCATAAATATTACTTCTTCAGTGATTTTTCCCCTTGAAGTTCAAAAGAGAGTTGCACAGCTTGTTACCAAGCAATAAAGATTACTTTTGTCAACACTCAAGGAAACTTCTAATTACATGAGTCAATGGAGGTTACAACTAAATAAACAGTTAGGAAAACTGGAAAAAGTTGTTATGGAAGAGATAATGTCTGATAAAAAGTGTGATGCTCAGCCATTTACTCATGTCTTACATGAAGCATCTATTTACAGAGGAAATAATGATGGAATGTAAAAGTGGTTAGATCCTAATAGAATTAATATTTTGGGTACACTCACCGAGGTAATAACATCGTACTGAACAGACTTCTAAAAATCTTTTTCAAAAAAGGTATCCCTTGAGTTTTTACACAACAAAAGGATACTCTGATCAGAACAAACCCCACGCCCTTTTGCACACACAAAAAATAAATATTTTTCAGCTTTGTAATGTGTTGGCTTTACTGTTATGCTTTTACTGCCCTTGTGAGAACCCCCTGGAGTACCATGTCTTGTTCTGGGGACCTCAGCACAAGAAGATGCTGACCTTCTGGGGAGAGTCCAGAAGAGGCAACTAAGCTGATAGAGCAATGGAGCACCTCTCCTACAAGGACAGGTTGAGACAGCCAGGATTGTTCAGCCTGCACAAGAGAAGGCTTCAAGGAGACCTTTTAGCACCTTCCAGCACCCAAAAGAAGCCTACAGAAAAGCTGGAGAGGGATATTTTACAAGGCCCATAGTGACAGGACAAAGGGCAATGACTTCAAATTGGAAGAGAGCAGTTTTTGAGCAGACATTGGAAGAAATTCTTAAGTACGAGGTTGGTGAGGCACTAGAACAGGCTGCCCAGAGAGGCTGTGGATTCCCCATCCCTGGGAATGCTCAGGATAAGGTAGGATGGGGCTCTGAGCAGCCTGGTCTAATCAGAAGTTCCCACCCCATGGCAGAGGGTTGAAAACTAGAGTCTTTAAGGTCCCTTACAACCCAAGTCATTCCATGATTCCATGGACAAACAGTGTTTTTTCGTATCATTAGTTTGAACCCTGAGAAGCAGATATGGCATTTAGCTTCAACAACAAAGATTTACTTTAACGGCAGAAATAACTCAAGAAATATTTCCTGACAACTATTCGGTGTTATATTTTGAAATACCAGGATCTTTTTCCTCCTTCAGGGAACTGAATTAACATTTGTTTTATTTAAAAAAAAAAAATAAAACCCTTACAGAAAACAGAAAATTCATTACGAAAAATCAGAGACTCCAAAAGACTATTTTTCATGCTACTAGATATAGTCTAACCAGTGAGGAATTTTATCATATTTATTTTACTGCCCCCTTATGCTTGAACTAGCTATCATTAGAAGGAACAAGGGTCATTCCTTCTCTGGCCTATTCATTATTCATTTCCATCAGACATGACTGTAAAACTGCTTCATCTGATCAGTCCAAAGACTACACTGGTTCCCTTGAGGGCTTTAATTTGGGGAAGTTAATTTAGCTTCAGAAAAAACTGTATTTTTATTTATTCATATTAATATTCATTCCTACTTTTCCACTCCTCCTGCTTCTGTTTTTCTCTTTTCGACAAGAAAAAGGACTATCTATATACCATAGAGAGTTACAATCAATTTTAAGAAGTCCAAAACATTTAAGGGCTAAATGTTGCTGAGATATATTACCTACAAATGTGCAAGAGAAAGCAGCCTGACCTGCTGCTCAATTTTCTGCTGCTGGGGAGCAGGAGCAGTGTGCTACACAGAAGGTCACAGCCAGTCTGAGATAGCAAAGAACGAGGTGGGGAGAAGGAAAACTGAACTAAGAACAGTTCAGATATACTTCACTGTAAGGCAGGGAAATACAAAACACAACTTTAGATGGCTACACAGTGTGCTGGATGCCACATTAACACAGTGACTGCTCCCAGCACCACCAGAATAAAGGCATTTCCATGCACAATATCATGCAGTATTACCCAGAGTCACTGTTGATTTCTGTCATCCAGCTTCAGTAATCTCAAATCAGAGATATTAGCAAGAGAATGATCCTATGATTAAAAAAAAGCTCCCTAAAAGATGCTTTAGTTAGATGCTGAAAACCCAGAGCAGATCAACCCAAAGGCGTTACTTGTCCTTCCTACAAAGCCAACAGGAGAGAAAAACACAAGAACAGGATTTGCCAAAGGTAGATCAGCACTCTTTAGCATCCTGATCTCTCACCCAGGAGAGAAACCTTGCTTTCTCTAACTGAAAAAAATTTAGAATGCACCCCAGATGCATCCTAGACTGAAATCACAGGAAACCAAAGTGCCGCAGGGCTGGGGCAGAACTGGCTGATGCTGATGGTTGAATTACAGCTTGTACAGTATGAGTGGCACTTGCATGTCAAACTATAAATCCTCATGCTCCTGTACAGTGATTAATTTATCCTCAAAAGTTTTAAGGCAGAAATATTGCTACTCAAGAGGTTATTTTATTCATGCCACTGAAACAATTTCCAGGATCATTAATATTTTCTGATTTTTGAGAATTTCCTTTGTGAGTGTCTCTAAAATTTATAGTAGAAATAGTTAATCAATCTTCAAAGAAGATAGCCAATTTCTACTGTTCAATTCCTATTTATTTAGAGGATTATCCATAGATGCAACAAACACTTAAGTATATGCTTTACTCACACGCCTCAACATCCTGAGTAGTGCTGCTTCTCTGAACCTGAACCACGGAAAAACACTTAACCATTTGCACATGAACAAGCACATAATTATTTCTGCTTTTATCCTTTTGACTCATTGTAGGGGGCCCACAAAAGGCCAATAATGCCACAGAAATTCCTTCAGCGCTTTACTGCCCTTCCCCTTACGCAAAGATTCTGTTTTGTCTCCCTGGAACTGGTAAAAAAAGAAGACACCCTCTAAGATACAAGAAGCAAAACACAGAACGTAAATACTGTAATGGAATAGAAGAGAATATTTAGGATGCACGTTTATGTTGGTATGTTTAATTACGTAGAAAGTTGAAAAAGAGCAATAAGGACACAATCAAAGAGACTGTTAAAAAGAATTAGGTATTTTGATAAAAACTTTGCAATGCTTCAGCTAATAAGATGCAACACTGCAAATGACCCTGTCTTTTCATAAAATTACAGAATGGTTTGACTTGGAAGGGACCTTTAAAGACCATCTGGTCCACCCCACTTCCATGAGCACAGACAGGTACCGCTGCATCAAGTCACTCAAAAGCCCCATCCAAACTGGCACTGAACACTTCCAGGGATGAGAAAGACAATCCTTCCAGGTAAGGGAGATCTTTTGGGAAAAGAAAGTAACCTTCTTTCAGGGTCTGACTCCACTCTGACCCCTCTAAAGATTCACATTATTTTCTCCCTTGTATATTACCCGTTCCTCCATATCTTTCTGGGTGGGTTTGGATTTAGGTTGATTGGTTGTTTAGGGAGTTGTTTGTTTTTGTTTGGTGGGTTTTTTTAATTGGTTGGTTTGGTTGAGGTTTTGTTGTTGTTGTTTTTGGCTTTTTTTTAAGATGAAGCAGCTCTACCTAACATCAAGTCTCTCTGCTTGCAATATTGAATATTAAAGAGACTAACTACACAAAGGGCCTTGCCCTTTCGTATTTGAAATTCCTTGGTTTAGTATGAAATAAATTTTAATGTCTGTCTTCTCATAGTTTTAATGTCTCACTAGCATTTTCAAGCACCAAACACAGTTTTGTTCTACCTTCTTGAACATATACCAAGACTTAAATGTTTACAGAAAGTATTTGGTTGTATTTACATTGATTTCTAGCAGACTGCACAAAGGAAGTGAGTATTAAATGTCCAATTACTTGCTCATTAACAAGAGAGAGGGATGTACACATATCAAAGAAGTACCTCAACTTAAAAACTTGATTTAATTCCCTCTATGCAAAATGAGAAAGGTTAAGATGGAAGTTTCTATTTTTATGCAGCACCATCTTTAACAAAAGTAAGTTTGGGTAGATGCACTAGAAAAAGATCTAGCAGAGATCTACAATTTGTCCCGTATGTTTTTTCATGGAAGTCTAGAAATTACTCAGCTCAGAAATAGTCTTTCTTTATGACTGTGCATAATTAAAGATGTGATTTATATGAAATGTAGCAAACCATTTCTAGATGCCATACTGGTAAGCTACTCTAAGACTTCTCTAAATGAAAAACAAATTTTAAGCATCACCCACAATGGTTTCCACATGCTAGCAGAGACAGATATTCAGAGAGAATAATTACCAGACATATTTCAAATATCCAGATATAGTTCAAAACCTGTACAAATTAAGTCAGAAAGTCCCCAAACCTAAAATCCCACCCTCCTGATTCCCATTTTAATTCTGTTCTCCTACAGTATCTGGATGAGCTTGCCTCTATCAACCAGAAGAAGCTGGAAAAGCATTATGCATGCTGAAATCGGTTCTGGATAAGGAGTGCTGATGTGGCCTGAAAAACTTTGAACAGGGAACCATCTCTCAAAGCATCCTGCTCTCTCACCATATTTTTAGGCAGAAACAGAATACACCTGATGCTCCATACTTTTAAATGTTCTTTCTGCATTTACTAGGCCCTGGTCATCCTGGGATTAAAGCTGTGTTGGCCTTTCAAAGAGGGCTTGCACAGAACAGCAGGGTGTTCAGGCTCTTCCTATACAAAAGCACATACCATACAGGGGGTCAGGGACAAACTGTTTGGGGCACTTGTTAGCCTTTTCTGGAATTACAGCATAATTTTTTTCTAATTTTTTTTTTAAGTATTTGCTCAGCTGTATGCAATATCTGCATACATATCTATGACATATATTGATTCGTTGTATTAACATTATTTTCCCATTAAATGAGATAACACAGTTAGAAACAAGGTACTTTTATACAAACAAAACTGCAATTTCAGTTGAGGAGAACCTGAAAAATTGTCTACATGGGAGAGAAAAGCTAACAGTTCTCTCAGTTTACCTGTAGCAGCAGCAGTAAGGACATCAAATTTGATGGACAAATATATCAAAGGGAAAAATTCTATGACTGATATGGATGAAATTAACAGACCTAGCTGTAGATCCAGGAGAAGTACACCTAAACAACAGTAATATAGAACTTCAGCTTCTTGGGGGACAGCAGGAGCCAATTTGAAAATTAAGACCTGGGGAAAGGGGCAGCAGCCTGTAAACACATGTGCACAAAAATACACCCCTAATTGAAATAATTGAGCACAGAAAAAGATGTGGGGGAAAGAAAACTAGCTGGCTTCTCTAGCCTTTTCTGAATGGTCACTAACAGCCAATTGTATTTGCAAAACACAACATATACTTACTCAGAAGTTTAAAAATTTTTACCACTCTATCCATCAAACAGAAATAGCTACTTATCAGTACTGCACATTTTAACACAGGTATATGGGAGAAAGTTAAAAAAAGAGGAGGATTATTGATGGAACATCAGTGGTCTTCCCCCATGGGAAGAGAATGCAAGACTGGAGTATACTGAAGCAAGAAGGACTTTGGGAATCCATTTCCCAGTCTGTGTTTTGGAGTGTGCTTGGGGGTTCAGGTAGTGGTGAGTGTGACTCAGTGCTCGGGTTGCAATATGTAACCAAAAATGTGTATTCTATTGTCATCTGTTGAAACCTGTGGGGCAAGAGTTTTCTTTCTCTCTTCCATGACCCATTCCTCATAACTCCAGGAGGAGGGGGTGGGTGCCTTCTGTTAAGGGGCATCTGTTAAAAACAGGTGGGGCAGTGTTCTTATCTCTTCCAGGACCCATCCTCCCTCCAGAGGATATCTGCTGTTCATGGGCCATCAAGGCTCACTGCATGACTGATACAATTACATCATCCCACTGGGAGATGCTCCACCCAGCGGGAGGAGCCAAACATTCCTACCTGGATAAAAACCTACAATTCAGAACACCAGCACAGCCTGTTTGCACTGGATTCCCAGAGGAAGACTAGACCCATCTCATTACCACTGGACCCTTCTACAGGATCATCTCTGCTCCAACAGAACCACATCTGTCACTCCAGGAGGACTTATCTGGACTGCACCCAACAGCCTGACCAACAGGGTGTCAGGTTGTGTTCTGACTCTGTCAATGTTTCTAGGATTTCTGTTTGTTTGTTTGCTTGGTTTGTTTTTTGTACAACTACCTTTGTATTTTTAAATATTCCTAGTAAAGAACTGTTATTCCTATTCCCACATCTTTGCCTGACAGCCCCTTAATTGCAAAATCATAATAATTTGGAGGGAGGGGGGTTACATTCTCCATTCCAAGGGAAGCTCTGGGTTTCCCTGGCAGACACCTTTCTTTCCAAACAGAGACAGATTTTTCACACAACCAAGCAACTATTTGGCTTTCTCTGGGAATATGCATCTATCTTCTGAGGACCGCATGTGATCTGCAGCAGTAAGAAGTGTGCAGCCACAAGGACCACATCTCTCTGCAGTGGCCCAACATGGACAGCAAGGCTGCTACAGAGACTATCACAGGGCCCAGAGGTAGCAACACAGTCAATCAGCAAAAATGAGATAGTGTTTCAACTGTAAAGCAGTACAGTCCCTCCATTCTGAGAATCAGGGTTTACTAGCATGATCTTTTTTCCTGAACAAAAGTGACAAAACTGGGTGAGTGTGCATGTGTTTACTGTTTCTTCATCACACGTATTAGAAGTAAGTGGTCCAAGCTGAAATCTCAGCTCTGTGGAGTCAGTAGCTAAATACTTGATTTGAGAGCTTAAGGTGGTCTTTAAAATTGACTGCATTCATTTGTAATTTCACCTCTCATTTTTTTGGTATGCTGTCTGGCAGTGGTCTTCCTATTTTCTCTTACTGAATGCTTTAATATGCAGAAGTGTTAAATCTCCCCTTTCTGTGCTGCCAGGACTTTCCAACATATGTGAGGAAACACAAAAGATCTACAATTATAAAACACTTCAATGTTCAAGGTAGGTGTTTTAAAGTATGCAAAATATGTTTGAGGTTTATATATGTTATAAGGATGTTTTAATAATACACATGGGAATAAAATTTCAAATATTAGTACCCTGAATGTTAATTTTCTGATGCTGCCAGCTTCTGTGTGTAAAAACAGAATAAGCAAAGACAATTTTTTAAGAAGTTCACACCATCCCTTGAACACCAGCTGAGCCAGTCCTGTTTTTTAAAGTATAATGGGCCCATCACCTGCAGCTAAACTGATGTCCTGAAAAAAAACCCAAACATAATCAATAATCTTGAGTATAAGAAATTATTCCTGCTCATTTTAAGTAAATTTTATGTAGTCCAGTAACTTATGATTTAAGTAGAAAGTATGGTTTAAAAATACATCCAATGTCAGTGTTGATGTTAGAAACCAAAGGTGAAATTAATTTAAACAGTCTGATATAAATAAATATTTCCACCTCTGATTTCCAAGTTCGCTTTAGAAGTGAAAGCATAAATTCTACTTTTAATCAGGCAGAATTCCTCATGGCACACTTCTTACTCTTTAGTTGCTATGTAATATTGACTTACACAGTGGAAATGTGCCAGAGCAAAGATGTGGAAGTGTCAGAGCTCCTTTTCCCACAGCAGGATTTGCTGGTGTTACTTCTGCCATTGTTGCAGGCTAGCACTGAAAAATGCCCCTGCCTTGCAGATGGTACAGACAAGGTGGCTCTGAGTTTTCTTTTCACAGTCCAAGAGGATACTGAAGGGAACCGAGGGGTGTATCTACATTCTGCTTCATGATACCATTTGTACAGAAAGAGTTTTGAAATGTGTGAGTATCACATTTGGGTGAAATCCATCTGTGGTGCTTACGGATGCAAGTATCACGGAAACCACAGACAGATCAGCTGCAAAGTGAAATGGCAGTGGAGGAGAACACAAGCAGAGAACTACAATACATGCTCAGTGGATACAGCAAACATCTTTAGGAACAGAAGGGGCCTGATACAGGGAAGATTACCAAGAAACCACAGTGCTAATTAGGGCCAGTGCTGATCCAGCCAGCTCACAGGCAGGCTGTGAGTACAGCCTGCACAGAAAATAAAACACCACTTAGAAGATGCTGAGGCAAAGCTGATAAGGGCCCTGTCCTTCAGATAAATCCCATCTCCTGTCATGATACCGATCAACCTTCCACAAGAACAGTGAACAACATATTAGAGTTTTGACCCTGAGAATCAACGTTTTAGTCTCTCAAGTCAGGATTTTGCAGTTATTCATTCCTGTGACAAATCTTACTAAGCTACATATTCTGTAGAACTCTCTTATGACAAAATTCTTTCCAGCATACAGAAAAAACAACGTGGTATCTTTGACACAATTTACAAGTACACATGAGGATCATTTAGCTTGTTCTTGAATATTTAAAATCTGTAATAAACATTTAAAAACTATTTTATTGCTTCAGAGTTCAAAGCACTTTAAAACGATCAGATTTCAACTTCATGTAATAGCTAAGCAAAAAACATAGCTAAACCAAGCCTAAAAAGAAGATATTTAGACAAATGTTACAATATTTTCAGCAGAACACCATTGTAAGTAAAGAGAATCCAATTTAATAACTGCAGTGACAGATTATGGAAAACAGTTATCCCTCCTGAATAACTGAAACACTCTCCTTAATTACCGACTGTAGCCCACGCATTTTATTTAATTGAAGATTTCTAACTGCTTGATATTTTATTTTCTTCAGGGAAATTTATTTTATGTCCCTATTTGAGCAAGCAAGAGAAGTGTTTTTCTGTAGCTACATCATACAGGACTAATAACACAATGTAATGTTTAGTCTTTGGTCTTAAATTTTGGTAAGTATTTACTTGCTGTTTAAAGGACACCAGGCTTACTACTTAATTTGATTGATTCAGTAGTAGAAAAGCATTAACCTTATGCCCAAAAGCTGAAACTATAAAAATCAGTAAAAGGGCACATTTTAAATATGCAATTTTAATTAATCATGCAAATGATTTACTAGCATAACTACTGATTCCTCCTTCCTGAATTTTTCAAGACTAAATGTCTTTCTGTAAGGGATATTTCAATTATTCATAAATTACTAGTTCAAAGTTTAACTGCATAAAATATAAAGGTCCCCATTAAAGGGCTAATTGACTAACAGCATCTCAAAGTCAAGTCCATCTCATCAAGAGAAGAGACATGTCTCTTTTGTCCTGTGTGCTTCAGAATATGTTTACTCATCCCAGAGTCTGCTGCATTGCTTCACACATGTGACTCATGCCTGTATCAGACAGTTCTTATTCAGAACTCAGAACACCAGCAGCTCATCAGCTGAACTCTTGATCTCACTAAAATCCTGGTTTGTGAACCCTTCTCAGGTTTCACTGAGTGTTAACAGTAACTGGTCTGTTGAAGGCATGGTAAAGATTAATAATCTTCTTTTTGCACCTAAAGAATGTAATAATTTCAAACACGGGAGAAATGTAAACATAAAGAGTAATTTCTACCCTCTTCTATACTTTGAGATTGTTATGCTCTTATGCCATCAGATGTTAAAGTGGGGATTTTTAGACCACTGGAGCATACTATACACTCAGCATTCTGGAAATGTAACTCAGTCTGATCTCCTTAGGAAGAAAAATAGTTAGTCATTAAGAAATGCTATTCAACTGTCATCTGTTTGCTGAGTTCAGGCATTTCTCTTTTCCCCCCACTTTGTGATACAATTGCAGACATTATTCTTAATGCTGTTGCCAATTTAAATAAGATCTTTAGAGGCAAGTAGGTATTGGCAAAAAAAAAAAAAAGTGCTAAAACCACACAGGTTCTCAGTTTATCTGGTTTTAATTTCATGTTGTGTCTTCATGTGCATTGCAAATTTCCCAGTGCTGTTTATGATCTTGGGAATCTTTGATTACAAGCGCATCTCTGCCGATGTATCCCACCAGAGTGAAGTGTCCATTCTTTGGCTTCCTCCTCACAGAACTGATCCAGCAGTGTATCAGCTGGGTTAGAGATGATTTCTCCTCAGAAGCTGCTCCACTACTGTGTTTTGGATACAGAATGAGAATGGTGGTAACACTCTGATGTTTGGGGCTTTGCTAGGTCGTGTTTATCCCATGTCAACAAACTTTTCTTCCTTTTCTGGTGCTCCACCAGTGAGGAGGTGACAAAACAAACTGTGAGGGAGCACAGCTGGGACAAGTGACCAGAACTGACCAAAGGATATTCCACACCACAGAACATAATGTATATAAACTGGGAGGGAGTTACATGGAAGGGGCTGGTCTGGGTTCATGAAGAGGGGTCTGGCAGTGGTTTGAGCAATTTCATTGTGCTACACTTGTTTTTTCCCTTTTTATTATCATAATTATTGCTCACCATTATTACTGTATTAGACTGTATTTTTGATTATTAAGCTGTTCTTGTCTTAACACACAAGTTTTGCTTCAGTTGCTCCCATTCCATTGGGGTGGGGGGAAGGAGATGGAAGACTGAGCAAACAGCTCTGTGGTGTTTTATCTCCAGCTGGGCTTAGAACCAGGGCAAGCACTAAACCAGATATCCATAGAACTGAGGAATAGAATAGTGGACCAAATAGCTACAAGAAAGGTTTTTTGTTTGGTTGCATTTGTTTTTTGGAGTTTTTTTAAATTTTAATAGCACTTGCCAATTTATACGGTCCAAGATCCCTTCTACAGTGGGGAATCCCCAGACAAAACAACATTGCAGACCCACTGTCCTGTCACCATGTCTAAAGGACTGCCCTCAAGACGAAAAAACTGACTCAAAAACAATTCATGAGACTAAAGAGAAAAAGCTGTTTGTGGATCTAGTCCAGATTATTTCATTAAAATGTCTGAAAATGTTCCCATATACATAGGCAAAAAACCCCATAATGTTAAAATATAGAATGTTCTCAAAAATAGTATAAGGCTACATAAAATGTCACCAGATGGCACTATTAACATAGTCTTCAAGCTCTTCCAAGCATGTCAGCAAGTTTTTACCTTAAAGGTAGTATATCTTGTTTGTTCTTGTTTTGGTTGTGAGGTACACAAAAGAAGTCTTTGCAGATAAAAGACTCTTGTTATAGTTTGGGGGACAAAACCCCTCCCAGAGAGTTAAGCAGCATCAGAGAGACAGACCATGACTCTTGGGTGCAAATTTTATATTGTTTTATCGGTCCCTCATGAGAGTTGCTCTTGCAAGAATTCCCTGAGCTTACAGAGGACCACAGATCTCTTTTCTGAGTCTTTCCTTCCACTGGGAAGACTCCTGCCTCAGGAGTCATGCCAAGTCATGCCAAGGAGCAGCTGCAGTTCAGCAGGGCTGAACTACCTTGTATGTAGTGCAGCTGTAAAGTTATTGCTCTATCCATAAAATACTTTCCTTCCCTGTCTTCTAGGAGAGACAACATCCTATTCACCTGGAATATAACATTGTAAGAATGACAGAGGAAATGGTGTATGCTAAAAACTCATCTATTTTTACCCAAGTTTTGCAGTGATGTGAGGTGTAAAGTGAACCTTTCCTTAAAGTGTCATCATCTGGTGCTGCCTGGTGTTTAGCCAACCTAAGTACTTTAAAAATCTGGAGGAGATTCTATAAAATTATATATCCTATTTTTTTGCGTCACTTACACAATGGTTCTAAATTATTCTGTTTATGCAGAGGGAAAATTATGGAGCCAAGCATGTCCAATTGAGTGGTGTAATGACAATATTTCAGAGAATTCAAGATTTCTGTCTTAAGCAATTTCTATTCCTGTCTTAATATTTCATAACACTGAGTCATAAACACTGAGGAGGAAAACAGTAATGAATATTGGCTACTTCCCCTTGCCTCTTACACCTTTGCATAGTGGAGGTCTAAGAAAGATACTCCTGAAATAACAAGTTTTCAACATAGAATTTTTTAAATCTAGACTAGTACAATAATGTAAGTAATATAGTGTACTTTTACAATAATGTAAAAGTCATGAAGATGTCCCAAATCTCAATGGATCACTAGTGACTTTTCTCCTAAAAACCATCATGAAGGAATTATGGTTACCACCTCTGACTGGGTGGTTGTTCTGCATGCTTCAGGTTTATTACAGAAATCCCAAATCTTCAAAGAATTTGCTGGGGAGTATAATGAGTAACTCTTTGCATTAGAAAGATTCACAGAACTTTGATCACTGTCCCAGGAAGCATCAGGTCACTGTGAACTATACAAGCTGATTAGGGTCAACCATCATCATTCTACATGCAGGCATTGCTGCTGTCAATTGCCCAGTCAACCACAGCAAAATATACTCAGTAATAACCATTCATATCTGATGTGCTAACTAGGAGTTCATCTACTTAATTTGCATTGAAGTAATCGTGAGGCTTTTCATCTATCAATGTAATTCCACAGAAAATTAAATCAAGCCACAGTAGCTTGACAAAAGAGGCAGTAACAATCTGCGTGTTACTGGTTGGCTTTGTTGCTGGTTTCATAAGAGAAGCTCAAAATTTGTATCTCAAACTGACTAGAAAAATCTCTGTATTTTAAACATCTGAGTCAACAACCATGCACAATTTAAATGAAAAGACACATTACTTCTATTCTGTGATCCTTCTTTTCCGTTCCATAGTCAGCCTAGGAGTTTAATTACTGAGAATGAATTAAAAAAAAAAAGTTAAAAGACCCATTAGCCTACCCATCTTATCCTTCTCCCTCCATTAAAATGGTCTAGTATTTTACTCTGTTCAGTCACTGCACTTACAATATACACACTCTGTACGTCTCACAGAACACACAAATGTATGCACAACATTCTGAAAATGAATAAAGCACACGACCTGTGGGGCTCCTTCACTCTCCCCTAATTTGTCACGTAAGAGACTGCAAACCATTGCAGCAAAGCATGATTCCCAGACATCCTGAACAACTGAGGCCGAGGTGGAGGCTATGCTTTGCCACAAAACTTAAGAGCCTCTTAGGAAGTTCTTTTCCCTGTCAGGACATTATTTATTCTAGACAGGCAACCAGTTACACAGTGTCACAGGTCAATTGCTCTTCTTTCATCAGGAGCAGTTGATTTAGAGACAGTTCAGCCTAAATAAAATAACCAAGATACACCTGACCACTTCCTTGCTTCCACAAATCAGTACTCCAGGACATGAAAGGCAAGATCATGAAGTTGACAGAGTAGCCTGGAACAACCAGGTTACTCCCCTAGGATACAGCAGAGATCCTCATTGACTGCTCAGTCCTAAGCCCTGCACCAGTATTCTGGATCAGACAAAAATCAGTAATCTTTAGTGTTCTGTTCTAGCTACTGCTTTTTAACCATTTACTCACAGTCTGCTTAGATTTCCAGTCCAGCCCGAATCCAAATTTTTAGCCCAGGTTCCTCTGACTGCTTCTTTGAGCAAATGAATGCCAGAAGCTCTTGATTTGAAAGAGTCCATTTCTTGGCCTCTTTGATCTGGACCATAATTTACCTGATAGTGGCACCCAGCTCTACCCTTGATCATTGCCTGGGTCTGGCCATCAGAACTGACCATAATTATTGTCTACAGAAATTTTTCAGACACTTCAGTTATTTTAACTTCAGGGACAACATGAAAGGTACACTACTATTTCATTTTTTTAACTGGAAAAAGCACTTTTGTCTTGTCACACCTCAAAAACACCTGAGTTAATCCCATCTAATCTGAATAAACACTGACTATAAGCACAATGATAAATGTTCTTGATGTATCTGCTCGGGAATGCATGAAAGAAGGTTCTGTTTCTTGCTGTATTCTGCTTTCCTCTGTATTCTGACTTTTTTTTAGATGTATCTGATGTCTGTGTAGATAGGCACCACTGCAATGACCTTTGAAGTACAAAATAAAGCCAATTACATTTTAGAAGTATATGGCAGTCTGATTTATAAGATATGTGGATGTCAGTTGGATAAAACATAAAGCATAAAAAAAATGGAGCTCACTAAAAAAGGAAGCTGCATCTCATTGCAAACAGAATTCTTATGCATCATTCAGCTGCAGACAGATAAAAGATTTTGGTGCAAAAACACATTCATGACACATACCCTGACATAATTATAAGAAGGTGGTTTTCAAGATGTGGAAACTTCTGGGGCAAAAAAGTGCAGGCTACTTACATCTTTTCTTAAGAACTGGACTTTTAACCTGACACATGGACCTTATTTTTTTTCTTTTCTCCCTGTGAAGTGCTTAGAACTATTTACTAGTTCACTGCAATGGACAACTCACTCTGCTGCTAACAGATGTCTTTCCTTCAGGGTACCAGATGTCTCACACCACTGTTGCTAAAAAACTTTCCAACTGGGATAACATAAGGAAAACAAACTGCTCATTTTTAACCTGCTTAGAATAAGTCAGCTAAAATCTGCAACTTACAGCCCACCCTTGGGGTGTTCAGTCCCATTTCAAGTCAAGGGCTTTTTAAATCTAGCTGCTGTTCACTGAAGCCAAGGAACTCAGCATCTTACTGCAGGGAGCTACGTACTGCATGGCATGCAGCCTGGAGATTTCAGATTGTTCATTTACCTAACCGTGAATTCCTATTTGTGAGTCAGAACTGTTCAGCTTGAAAGCAGCTGTAATTAAGCTGACATGCCATTCAGTGACCTTGGCATAATCCTAATGAGATCTAAGTCACAGACAACAATTGTTGAAAAAACAGAGGTACAGTTCAAACAAAGGAGAAAGTACTAACATTTTCCACGAGCAAGATCAATGTACTTTACAGAAGAGAAGCATAATAAACTGCTTTATCAGCTAAGTCTCTTTAGGCACCACAAAAAGTGGCTTGTACCTGGAGAGCGAATCTGGCAACAGAACCAGGCAAACAAATTACTCTAGGAGATTAATTGACTGCAAACTAGGGCCTTTAATAGTGCTTCTTTCAACAGACAAAACACAATGCAGGCATGCCTTTTAAAAAAAGTCAGCAATCAGTGCTACTCCAGAGTCAGCCAAGTTTTGTAGTTACTGTTCTCCACTGCAGGTGAGGAAAACTCGCTTATGCATTTTGCTGTAATTCCCTTTAATGGTCTCCTGATTGAAGTGAGAAATCAGTTTCCATCTCTCTCTGAGAGGTTATTAGCCCTTGAAACATAGAGATATTTTCTTCTACTTACAACTAACTTAACAAGGCATTTTAAAAGCATTTGACAGTTTTTAAAGAAAAGCATCCATGTTTCAGAGTGCTATTATATTGTTGATGACAGGTGTTCAATTAAGGGAGAATATACACCTAATATCTTAATAAAATGAAGAGCTGTTAAGCACATATTCCAGAATTAGTAAAAAAAACTAATTATGTCAGGCAGTAACAGCCATTTCTCTTAGGAAAAGTCAAATGGCAGGACAGCATATGCTATTTTGTTACTTTGGCTTCATTTAAAATAATACAACTCCCACTAACAGTTGGAATTTCAATGCAAGTTTAGCCAGATGAGACTCTTGTTTACAGCTATAGCAGATTCAGCTTTAGCTATTCTTACAGGGTATGGTGATACTTCTGATTGATTTCCTTTCAGATATTTCTGAATCACTCGAATTTCTCTAAAGAAATCTGTTATCTATGAAAGGATTAGTCTTGCAACTTAGCTATTTGTAGTGGCTCAGACCTGCGTTACTTTGCAATATACCTCTAGCAAGTTAATTCATGTTCTGCCATGCACATGTCAGATGGTATAATTCCTCATAACAGATGAGAAAGAAACTTGTGATCCTCCCTAACGTGTGGGTATTCTGATACATCACCACTTAAACCAAAGGACATCCACAGAAAGGCTATCATATTTTTATTACCAGAAACCATTAAGATCATACATTTGTCAAGTAACCAAGTTCATTTGCTGTTCTAACAGCCAGCAAAGGGAGCCAGCATGTTTTACACAAGAGATATTTCATGAAGAGCTACTTGGAAAAAAAAAACCAAACCCTTGGGCTTTCAGAAAAATGCAGCTCTCAAAAATCAAAATGCCTGTTTATATACACTGATACGAAGCAAAACTAATCAAAACATGTTTTAAAGAGCTTCTTTACATAAAAAATGCAATTTGCAACTAGGTCTGGACTCAGGGAAAGCCAGCGAGGAAAAACTCCACACTTTCTGGGATGGATACCCTGGGACATAGGTGTATGGGCCATGTACCACACACCTGCATGCTTATCAGGATGCACCTCATTAACTTCCTCAAAATAATGAAACAATGGTATGATAAAGTCCACCTGACCTCCTGAATATAGCCAGGAAGTTGTTCCAGGTGATAATGACATTTTTCCTAAGAGGCCAGCTTCAAGGAAAGAAGGAGAGGTATTTCTCTGTAAAGTGCTCAATGCCCCACAGAAAATACAATAACAACACCCTGGGTATCTTCGATGTAAGGAAAGTGATCAAGCTCTTTGCTGCTTCCCTATCCTTCCCTCTAATTTCACACATCAGTCACAAAGCTCTTATATACGATCAAACCCTTGATTCATTGTAAAGTTTTGCACCAAAGGGCCAATGTATAAATTTGAGTGATTCCAGGCCACAATTAACTAAAACAAAGTACTCCCAATTTTCAACAATTGCTTTTATTTCTATCAGTTATAATATGCTTCAAATTTTTTCTCACCAAAATTTGCATCTAATCACATACCTGAGTCAAAAATTATGCATACCTTCTTTGCATCCGCGTTCACTGACAAGACCAGCTCTTAGGAATCTCTGACCCAGGAAACCAGGGAAAGGAAAACTTTCTCCCGGTCAAGGATGACTGGGTTAGAGATCACCTAGGTGTAAGTGGATATCCACAAGTCCATGCCCCCTAATGGAATGCATCCATGGATGTTGAGAGAACTGACAGACATCATTGTGGGGCTGCTCAGGATCATCTCTGAAAGGAGGCAAAAACCAGGAGGAGTGCCTGAGGACTGGCAGAAAGCAAATGTCATTCCAGTCTTCACAGCAAAGGTGACCAACCTGATTGCCTCTACAATGAATCAAGTATGTGGATGGATAAGAGAAGAGAAGCTCATATTGCCCACCTCAACTTTAGCAAGCATTTCATCACTGTCTCTTACATCATCCTCAAAGACAAACTCAGGAAGAGTGGACTGGGTGAGTGGGTAGTGAGGTGGATTGAGAACTGGCTGAACAGCAAATCCCAGAGAGTCATAATGAGTGTCACAGTGTCTATTTGGAGGCCTGTCTCTAGTTTTGAACCCCAAAGGTTCAAAACTTGTCCAGTTCCACCAATAACTTCAATAAAGGGACTGATGTTCCTCAGATATGTCACTCACAACATAAATCTGGGAAGAGTGGCCAATACCCCAGGGGCCTTGTGCAATCCTTCCGAGGGACCTCAAAAGGTTGGAGAGATGGGCAGAGAAGAACCTCCTGAAATTCAACAAAGGCAAAAGCAGGGTCCTGCACATGGAGAAGAATAACCCTGGACACCAGCAGAGGCTGGGGACTGACTTGCAGGGGAGCGGCTCTGTGGAGAAGGATGTGAGTGTCCTGGTGGACACCAAGCTGTCCCTGAGCCAGCAGTGTGTCTTTGTGGCCAAGAAGGCCAGTGAGGGGCATTAGGAATAGCATTCCCAGCAGGTTGAGGGAGGTGATCTGTGAGATTCTTTTCTTCCTTGTGTTAGAGCCAGGATTAATACACGGGAGGCATAGTTTTGTGTTCAGACTTCCATGTTTATTATTTCTTATCTATTTACAGACGAGCTGTGAGCTCTAACTAGCAAGTTAGAGAAATGAGGTGAAATGGAGTACCTCTAGCTCTTTCCAAGGTTATTTAAGTGCTAATCACCCAATAACAAGGTGACACCTATATTATTTATATTTTTGACCCAAAAATGACTACCCAAGGCCCGCAATGCAGACCTTCACCCAATTACAGAAAACCACCCAAGCCCACAAAGAAGAAGAAATAAGAAGGTGAAGAAGAAGGACTCAGACAATGCCCAAAGTCCTCCACCTTGCCCATACATTATTATATACTAAAATCCCAAATTTGAGTGTTTCACCCTGTGAGATCACATAATATTATTCAAACTCCACACCCACAACCCCAGTGCTATCACCCAACTTGGGAAGCCCGTTCCATGGCCTCAAGTCAAATGTAGTGCTTCCTTGAGGGTCAGTGTCCTTTAGAACAGATAGCCTGAAATTTTCAGCCTCCAGGGTTCCAAGAGTGATCCTTTCCCTCTACTCAGCCCTGAGAAGGTGGTATGTGGAGTGCTGTGTCCAGTTCTGGGCTCCTCAGTACAGGAGAGTAGGTCCAGAGGAGGGGAATGAAGATAATTAAGGGACTCAAGCATCTCTTACAAGGAAAAATTGGGGTAGCTGCCCCTGTTTAGTTTTGATGAGATGGATGATGGGAGATTAATGTGTTCATGCATTTGAAGGGAGAGTGTCAAGAGGATGGAGTAACAGGCAGAAATTGATGCACAGGAAGTTCTACCTGAACATGAAGAAGAACTTCTTTACTGTGCAGGTGACTGAGCACTGCAACAAATTGCCCAGAGAGGCTGTGGAGTCTCCCTCATTGGGATATTCAAGAATGTCTGGACACAATCCTGTGGCATGTGCTTTGGGGTGACCCTTCTTGGGCAGGAAGGTTGGATCAGATGACCAACTGAGGTTCCTTCTGACCTGACCTGTTGTGCGTTTCCTACAAGTATTTTAGACACTAGGCTTACTGAAACCTCACACACATGTTTTATAATTCTAACAGTTCCTTCTCTTACACAGTTATAACAGGTACACCTGAAAGCAAACAAGGCACGAATACTTCACAACTTACTACTTATTAATTATTGTGTACTATATGTATATAAAGAGTCTACTTCAAAAGGGAAATAAAATGCATGTGTGAACTCAGCAGCTGTAGCAGATTAAGTGTTCAGAAACTACAATTCACCATGGCTTTGCAGGAGGCCAGCAACATGCAAAGCTCAGGTAATACAATAATTTGAAACTGAATGCCCATAACTGCAGGTTAGTTCATCTTCCCACACTACAAAATCTTGCGCATAATTCCATCAGCAAATGAAGAAAACTATAATATTTTTCCTAACTTAAGAAGTTCTTCAGATTTTCATATCAACAGGCCTGAATGACCAAAAGTTGCTAGCAGACCTGGTATGACCACAACCAGAAGACAGAACCTCAGAACAGAGCATTTGATCTTGCCCTGCAGGCAGATAGAGATGAAGATACTAAAAGAAGATAAATAATTAAATAATTAAATAAATGTGCCTGTTCCTTAACAGGGACAGATGAGTTCCATTTATACGCGTTCCCGAAATACATGTGCCTTTTCCACCCTGGTTGAACACTTCACAACTTCCTGTACAACTTTAAGTAACACATTGAAATTATTTTCTTCCTCTGCATTTTTTTTTTTTGAAGTGGTGACTGGGGAGAAGGGTGTGACAGTAACAGCATAATGTTTTATGAGATCAAGACCTTGAAAAATCTAAATTACTGCGAATGTATGGGATGGATAACTGTTTTTCTGGGCCTCAAGTCAAAACATTTTTCTTTGTAAAGATTTGAATCAACTTTAAAAGAAAAGGCTACCTGTTAGTAAACTAGGTCCCCATTTCATTTAGAGAAATTGCATTTTGCCTACACATTTAACCCCAGAAGTAAAGGTACTTCACCTGCACAGTTTAGTTTCAGCAAAGCCTACTGTTCAAGCAAATCAAAATACTGTATAAGTTAATGCAAAGAACCCCAAGCACCATTCAAAAATTAAAGAGTTCAAGCTATTTAATTCAGACCCCTCTTTCCACACAAAGGGATTTTTAAAAGTAGGGTTTGGGATTGTTTGTTAGTTTGTTTGGTTAAAAAGCCTTTCAATAAAACTGAAAACTGATGGAATGCACAGCACCCTAAGGTGTATCTACCAAACCCTCAGCAACGAGTCGAATTCTAAAACATCAACAGAATATTTCTTGTATCTCCCCTGGAGTCACTCTAGAGGTAAAACAAAACAACTGTGTTTTGATTTCCTCCATTATAGAGATGATGTTGTTGTTTTTTGGCTCACCAGTACACTGAGGGAGGCTGTCAGGATCACTGATATTGTACCTACAGGTCATAAAGAGCCAGAAGTGAGCTGACTCTGCCTAAACTCTGAGCTTGCTGGATACATGCCAGAACAGATCCAAATACCACATATCCAGACTTAGCGTAGTGACCTGCTTCCTCTACACAGGATTGCACAAGGACTAAAGAATCTTTGCAACTAGTACAAAAGTGACTGAATCTTGTCTATAAAAGTTAAAAATGGAGAAAAAATGGGAAATTTTAAGTATGCATAAAACAAGAAAGCCTCAAATTTGTGTTTTGTCTTCATCAAAAGACATTGTCTTACACATGAGGTAAAACCTGGCAGCCTAATTTTCTCCTCTTCCTTGTGACAACATGTCAAATTTAAACCACTCAACCACGTCCTTCCACCTCCTCCTCTGGAGAAACAAGTAGCAGCAGCAAGAAATCCCACAAGGAAGCAGCAGGTTAAGAGGACGCACCACAGCATAATGTTTCCAGCCTCTGCCACCAGCAGTCTGTCACAGAACTGTTCACCATCCCTACACCCCTGTAGGAGCTTCTCTATACACACCTGAGGCATGACCCCACCATTACCTCTGAAAGGAAGATGCAGCTGCCTCACCCTGCTGCAAGCTTGTTTCGTGTTCTCTGAGCCACTAAAGGCCTCATGCTTCTCAGTTATATCAAACACACACTATCAAAGAAAAAAATGCTATCTCAAGGTAAGAGATAAGTTATCCTGAGAGATGGATAACCTACTAGTTTTTCATCTGCTGGGACTAGAAATAGAGCACCATTTTGTCTTATTCTCCTTCCTTTATAAAGGTTGTGGTTTTACTGCAACAAGTTCTCACAGTTATTTATATTTAATGAAGCAGTTAATTTCTGTCTTTTGTTCCTCTTTAAATACTCCTAATATCTTCGACACAAAATTCTATCAGAACTTCACAGCCATGCAAGCCTTCAAGGGCTGGATGATCACTGTCCTCCTCCATACAGGCAACCTAGAATTCTCCTTATTTAGGTCACTTCAACCTTCTCTATCTCCCTCAGGTTCAGAGGGTGTCCAGGTGTACCACTTCCTGGCTGACCAGGTAACAGAGGGTCTGTCACACCAGCAAAACACAGCATGAAATAGCACAATGTTAACATTTTAACCTTAAATCAGCTGCAAAAGCCATGCTGATGGATTCAGTGGCCCACCCCTCCTTTCCTAATGGAAAAAAATAAAGTACCCAGGTATTGTTATGACAGAAGAACTGAAGTTAGCGAATAGAACCTGCTAAGTTTATTTCTGCTGTCTTCTAAGCCTTACAAAGACTATCTAAAAGCTCTGCACTGTAGATCATTGAAGGATGATGGGAGGTGAGTGTCCAAAGTGGCCATCACCATTTTTCAAGACCTGTGATGATTCAGATTCAGTATTCCAGATTAGTGTTGCATTCAGTGGCCCTTCAGCTACTGCAACAATCAGAACTGGAACTAGCAAATGTCTGCCTTCAGAGAAAATGCCATCTCCCACAAATTTGCTGGATACACCTTTGAGAACCTTCTCCCAATCAAAGCAGGTCAACAGTCCTTCAGATGGCTTTCTTTTAATTTGGAACCCAACTCTTTGCTGATTCACTGAAATGTCACGTCCCCCAACCCAGGCTTCACAGAGATTCATCTAACTAACTTTAGCAGTCTGAGTTTAATTGGGGAGGTGTTGCATATTTTCAGTTACTGTGCCCACAGGGCCATCCATTATAATGATTTCCACAGTATTTACTCAATCTATATGTCTCCTTGACAACTTACATGATATTGGACCTGCCTCACTGTTGCATAAATCAGTGCCACAACTTAGCAGTTCACATTGTTAATTTACATAATGGATTCAGACCACATTTATCCAGTCATTAAAAACTCAAGAGTCCTTGTGACACAGTCAGAGCTGAGCAACCTTGTTTCCCAACAGTGGCTCATTTTTAAAAATGCAGTCCCAATAATTTCAGCAGTCTCAACATAAATACTCTCTAATTCAGTTTATGCATATCCCACTCCTTTAAACAAACAAAGCAGACCTCAGGTTCAAGCCATCCAGCAACTTCTATAACAGATTACCATCAAATACCTAAAACAAAGTTGGGCAAGCATGTCTGAATCACTTGGAAACTTTAAGATCACAGGACTGAAACTTTGTCATACCAATTATGTAAAGCCATTGGAAAGAAATCCATGCATTTTTGCAGGCAGGCAAAGCAGGCTTTTCATAGAACAAAAGGAGCCTGGTCTTTTTCTGCTATGTGACAACTCCTAATTAAAATCAATGATTTTTTTATTGTTGGCTCAGATAACTTGTTTGCATAGCTGCAACTTCTTAAAAGAGGAATCTGAATGTTATAAGGAGAAAGACATCCGTTGACAGTACAGCAGAGCTTGAAGAAAAGTGGCATTGCTTGATGTTAACATCTCACTAACTTTGGAGGCAATTATGAAAATGTTAAACAGTAAAAAATATAATAAAGAGCAAAACAAATTAATTTTGTTTTAATGTATTTATAGAAGTGTACCAAGAATGCTCATAAAGACATGCTGTGATTTTTTCTTGAGCTTGTGCCAGTTGATGACCAATAGAAAGCATTCAAAAAGAGAAAAAGAGATAGTTGGAAATTATTTAAAACCACTCTTTGTATCAAGCACACTGTTTCATGGACAGCTGAGTAACATTACATTTCAACATTTCATGAACAAACAACTCATAAAAAAATTTCTTACCACAATGACATTTCTCTAAAATGATTCACTTGTGATCTTGAACTTTGTAATTATGAGTGTTAATTCTCAAGAGCTGAATACTCATGGAATAAAATTGCTGTATATCCATAAAAGTAATGTTAAGAAAATATCAAACCTAAATTGAAACAGTCTTTAATCGACAGCAAAAATAAGTATCCTGGGTGGATAAAAGTGGTATCAGAAAACAATCACCAGGTGGCTGTAACAACATTTAGCAAACCCTGATGCTTTTAACAGACCACTGCAGTTCTAGACACAATAGTCACACCATCCTCACTAGCTCTTTTCTGAATTTGCTTTTCATAATTAGTCCAGCACTCTACACAGACACAGACTGAACCTTCACAGTGACTATCTCTAAAAAGACCACCCTGTTCAGAAAGCTTTGTTCAACAGTTGTTCAAACCCTGTCAACCCAAGAAGAACAGCGACTGTGTTTCTGTGACAGAGCACTCCAATGCACTGGCCGTATTTAGTAACAATCCTTGTTCAAGGTGCCTATTTCAACCACTCACAAGGAGGGTCTACTACAACCATGCTCTGAACAGTGCTTAAATCCTTATCTAAGCTCTCTGGAAACCTACCCTACAACCACATGTCTGTAAAAGCAAACAAGATTTTAGCATCTGCTAAATGCCACCCCAGCTAATTGGGACTATAGTGGCAATAAAATAGAATTGCTTAAGGGATCAGAGTGAATCAAGATGAATCTTGTCTCCTCAGTGTTTGGATTACCGTGCTTGAGGCTCAGGAGAGACCTTATTGCTCTCCACAACTTCCAAAAGAAAGCTGTAATGAAGAGGGGGTCCTCTCCTCTCCTCTCCTATCCTCTCCT